>DWQW01010582.1:0-12033 GCA_018249695.1 Heliconius erato demophoon
GACACGTGTGCAGGTTAGTGCTGCCACTACTCAAAAAAAATCTAACAAAATTTCTTTTTAAAATAGCTCTGTTAACACATATTTTCAAAGGTGCCCCTGTTCAAAGCTACCCCCCTCTCCCCTACTCTAAACTGGTGTTGAATATACTCAGTGTAAACCGTGAGTAGACTTTTTATTCATCTCCATCAACACTACACGTACTAAGATTTTTTAAATTTAAAATAAATCAATAAATCAGCTTCACGCTGTATCTCGCACATAGCAGGATAAGCAGAGGGTACCTAGTGTTAAGACACTCTGTCCCCCACTTTCTGCCGAGTTCTGGAGGCATTGCGTGTTGAGTGGAAGAACTCAGCGCCGCGTTTTGCCTCGACACCAGAGCGAAGAAAGTAAAATATAAATGTAAATGTTTTTTGCATTTCCTCGAGTGGGGATCGAACCCACAACCAGTCGATTTTACAGTCACACTTTGTGCTCCTGCGCCACGACTGGCCTCAATTCAATCATCTCATCTCAAATCATTTTTTTTTTATTTTCCGTAGAAATGCACCATCGTGGTGGCATTATAACATTTAGATAAATAAAATAAATCAGCTTCACGCTGTATCCTGCACACAACAGGGTAGGCAGAGGGAGCCTAGTGTTAAGACACTCCGTTCTTTCCTTTCTACCGAATTCTGGAGGTATTGCGTGTTGAGTGGCAGAACTCAACGCCGCGCTTTGCCTCGACACCAGAGCGAAGAAATGGAAATATAAATATTTCATCATGTAAGTAAATATTTCATCTCCTCGAGTAGGGATCGAACCCACAATCCGTCGGTTTTACAGTCATTCTTTGTGCCGCTGCGCCACGACTGGCCTCATTATAGAGATATACAGTAAATTATAATTTCAATCAAGAAAATCAAAAGTTTTTCGAAAAACGCTACGTATACATCCCAAGATTCTCGAGTATTTTTATATTATTTTTTATCACAGACAGAGTAACTTTTGAATTTATTACATAGATATGGATGTATTACTGTTCTGAAAGATAAATGTAAAGAAAATATTAGATAAAGGTAATTGTGCACTGATAATAAAAAAAATATTGTAAACAATAACAATTCTAAATTATTTGATATTATAATAAATGACAATATACTACAGCGAAGCCTAAGTTATCAGAAAACCGTATATAAACACAGATATAGTGGAAATAAAAGATAACCAGACCTTGTACATAACGGTAGCTATTATGATACAACTTTTTTTCAAAATGGGGGATATATATATATACACGTATGTATGTATGTTAGATCAGAGTGGCGTATGTAAGAAATATCTGACGTTGACGATTGTGGATGCCTTCTCTACTTGGCGAAAAGTATATATTTAAATTTTATTTAATTTTTTTGGCATTTGATCTCGCAATCCATAAAACAGAGTGCCTTAACACTAATACCAAGTGTTAAGACACTTACTTCTCTTTACTAAACTTCTACTCTAAAGTCAGACAAGAGAGTCTAGACAACATCATTTTAAATTTTGTGGAAATCTCATCGAAGTCCTTAATGGAGATTGAAGTTACAATTATTTACAAAAAAGATCGATTCGTACCTTTTCCCGCTTAGCAGGGTATGCAGAGAACCTAGTGTAAAGACGCTCTATACTTGGTCTTGCTAGATTGAGGAAATAAAAATAATTTTCTCTCAAAAAATAAAAACAAGTTATTCTCGTTTTTGCTTTACGATTTTACTGGGCAGTCGTTGTCTCTATTATTCACAACTAAGTGTATAATTTTGATATTAATGTTTTATCTGCTTATTAAGATAAGCATAATTTAATTTACTGCGACGTGTGTCCCTGAAGATCATTTTGCATTTATTAATTTATTGAATTTAGATTACACTATAGGTAAAATTATAACGAGCTATGTCTAACTGTAAACGCAAGGGTTGTATGTTTGATTCTCACTTGGGTGAATGGATTATCCTCATTTCCTTGCTGTAGTGATATAAAGTGCGATGTTGCTTACTGCCGCTCAGTCGTCGTATACATTTTAAAATTAAAGGCTCTCTCTGCTTACTTTGTTTTATAAGGGCTTATTTTCATTGGTCGTATTATTTTTTGGATTCGGAGAACATTTCCGTGCACGCATGTGATAGATAGGGACCACATGCTGTAACTCGCACACGCACCAACCAAAGAATTTCATTAGTAGTGAAGCCACGTGCGGGGAATACCCTCACGCCGAATATAGATTTTCATTTGTCTACGTAGCCCATCATTGGGGACTCCCCGAATGCTATATAACAAATGAATCAACGATCAATGAAAATGAGCCCTTTATTAAATAAAGAATGAAGCTTTAAAAGTAAAAATTCGAATGCACAATCATAATAATAATTAATAGTATATAATAGATAATATAATAATAGTATCAGTTTAATAAACAATCGCAGTAAAATGGTTTTATTTTTTTCAATAGTAAAAAATAATTTAAAACGAGTTATTTAAATGGTTGAAATGAAAAAAATACTCATTCCATTAAATCAGGGGTTCCCAACCTTTTCTTGATCAAGGACCACTTTTATATCATTCTTGGTAGCAGTGACCACTATGCATATAGGTATAATAAAAAATAACTGTAATAATTAAATAGAAACTTCGTCTTACCATCCTCAGTCATAAAATTAAAATCGTTCGCGGACCATTTTTAGGCTTCTGCGGACCACTGGTGGTCCGCGGACAACTGGTTGGGAACCACTGCATTAAATGATATTAAATAGTCGTAAAAAAGCATTTAGCTTCTATTCGTATAATATGTTTTGAATTTTGAATGTGTTTGCTGTCGCGTACCTAATAGTAGATAATATTATTATAAAAAACCGGACAAGTGCGAGTCGGGCGCACCCACCAAGGGTTCTGTACAAAAATTGAAGGTATCGAGTTTTTTCTGAAATTCAAACTTAGATTAGCCAGAGCCGTTTCATCTGATACCTTACTTGAAATAGCTGCTTTTGTATCAATTTTTGCCCCTAAGCCTATTATTTTAGGATTTAACCACAAATGTATATTTTTGAGGTTTTTTTCAAAATCTAAAATTCGCGTAGGCCAAATTTCATAATTCAAGGTCCACCGGAAGTACCATATAGTTATGAAGAAGCCGGAAGTATCCTATAATAATGTTATCAACAATAAAAAAAATAAATTTACATAATTACATTTGTCTTACGTAACAAAATAGGTACGTAATATAAATAGGTATGTAAACTTATTTTTTTAATTGTTCATAACGTTATTTATAGAATTCTGTACCTTTTAAGGAAAATAGGAACCCTCATTATTATAAGAAATCATAAAAAAAGCTTCACGCTGTATCCCGCATATAGCAGGGTAGGCAGATGGAACCTAGTGTTAAGACACATAGTTCTCCACTTTTTGCCATTTTTTTCGAGGCATTGAGTGGCGGAACTCAACGCCGAGCTTTTGCATTGGCATCAGAGCAAAAAAATGAAAATATTAATAAATAATATATAATTCATTCCCCCGAATATTGAACCCATAACGATGGTTTTCTGCGTGACGACGACCGCTAGGAAAATTTTAAAAAAAAATTAAACTCTTAAACCGAATTGATCGTATTCATATACACTATATATAACCTTAATGTAACGAATTCCTCGATTTAACGAATTTTCCGAAAAAGTTTGCAATTGCTGATAAACGAAAAATCTGAGGTAATTTTTTTTTTACCTTTTTAAAATAAATCGAAAACCATCCTAACGAATATTTGTTGATTCCCTTCAATGTCTTAAATCGAGGTTGCACTGTATTTAGTTTATGTACATTCTTTGAGATCGAAGCCACAACTATCACGCTTACAGTCGGAAGATGTTGTCTGCGCCACTACAGTCTTCATATTTTAAATTCATAAGTAAAATTAAAATTAAATCAGCTTCACGCTATATACCGCACACAGCAGGGTAGGCAGAGGGAACTTAGTGTTAAGACACTCCGTTCCCCACTTTCTGCCGAATTCTGGAGGCATTGCGTGTTGAGGGGCAGAACTCAACGCCGCGCTTAACCTCGACACCAGAGCGAAGAAATGGAAATATAAATTTAACACGACACCAGAGCGAAGAAATGGAAATATAAATTTAAATAAATATTTCATCTCCTCGAGCGGGGATCGAGCGGGCCGCTGCGCCACGACTGGTCTCTAATTCATAAGTAATATATTTTATAAGGAACATATTTAACATAATGTATATTTTTTCGTAGATCTATAAACAATGGCTTCAAAACTACTGAAAACTGCAAATAGAACGCTGAGTGTTTTTCAAAAAGGCTCAAGAACAAGCGTGCAGCATATAAGAAGTGTATGGACACAGGAAGGAATAATTAAATCTCCATATCAAAGTGTAGAAATCCCTAATTGTAATTTGAACGAGTTCATTTGGCAGAATTTGGACAAATGGCCAAAAAAGACAATGGCGGTTAGTAAATTATATATTTCTTTAACATCTTGTTTTCTTTTTGTCATACATAATGTCCATAAATTGTTCAAAAAGAGGACTCATTAAATTTTGATAATTCTTGAAGACAATAACATCTAGGAAGCAATATATCTAGAATAGTTTGTGTTTAGTGAAAAAATAATTAAAAATAAAATATTTTAGGTTTGTGCTGACACTGGCAGAGAATACACTTACGAGCAAGCATTCAATCTATCAAATAACTTCGCTGCTAATCTTCGAAGGAAACTAAAAATAAAAGACGGTGACACTGTGACTATAATGCTACCAAACATTCCAGAGTTCCCTGTAGTTGCTTTGGGTATTTTGGGAGCTGGTGGTGTGATCAGTACTATAAATCCGGTGTATACAGCACGTGAGTTTTTCTGATTATAAAATTAGTCATATATGTCTTTCTTTTATTTTTTTAAATAAAATCAAATATCCATATTTAATTTTTGATATAACTACTTATACTGTTTAAATTAATAAAAAGAATACATAAGAAACTTACCCTAAAGGCTATAAAGAGATGATTTGATAGTGACCCATATTAAACACGTTTTCAGATGAAGTGCAACGTCAGCTATTAATGTCAGATGCAAAAATAATAGTCACGTTACCTGAAATAGTTAATGTTGTGAAAGAAGCTTTGAATATTGCCAAATTAGACATACCTATTATAGCTGTAAAAACAACCAGTAATTCTATTCCTGAAGGAACTATTGCATTTCACGAACTAATCGAAGATTCAAATGTGGATAAATCATGTCTAAAGGATGTAAGAAGAGAACGAGATGATATATGCTTCCTGCCATATTCCAGTGGTACAACTGGTTTGCCGAAAGGTGTAGAATTGACACACAAAAGCATCATAGTTAATTGTTTACAGATTAATGAGCCAGCCATAAGAGTTGATGAGGAGACCTCAGGTAGGTTTACTTTATCTATCTATATCTATCTATATATATAAAAGGACTTGTACTGACTGACTGAGGTAAGACGCACGCAGAGCCGTAACCGCTGATGGTAGAAACGTGAAATTTGAGCGGATGTTTATTTTCATATTCTGGACATCCACTAAGAAGAGAATTTGAAAAATTTTAACCCTAAAGGGATGAAATAGGGGTTGAAAGTTTGTATGGAAAAAAAATTTAATCTGTACCGATTTTTATAAAATTTGAAATTCAGACTCTTAAAAATATTTAATTGAACACGTGTTTCATGGTTTTAAAGAATTCACCCCCTAAGGGTTCAAATAAGGGGTTGAAACTTTACATGGAAAAATCTTTAAATTGCCACCGATTTTTATAAAAATTTAAATTCAGACTGTTAAAAATATTTGATTGAACACGTGTTTCGTGGTTTTTTTAGAATTCACTCCTAATAAGCGGGCGAAGCTGCGCGCGCCCTCTAGTAATAAATAATACTGTAATCGATGTTTTCCGTTTTGGAGGCCTGTTGATTTGTATAATGTTTTTAAAGAGCAATTACTGATATTTATATGTATAGTGGTTGCTACGGCTTAGGTAATTGAATAAGAAATATATTGATTTGATCGATTTGATTTTATTAAGTATAGATTTGTTTGTAATTTTTTTTGTAATCTTTGTTATATAAATCTTTGTTATATAGCGCTCAGTGTCACAGGCGGAAAACTTATTTAATATTATAATCTGATAGGCGGCCGAGCGCCACAAAACGCTGACAAGAGACAGATCGGATGAACGGCGCCGGTGGGAAAGGAATTTCTTCTTTTCCCACACTTATTATTCCATCGTGGAATAGTTAAGTCGTGGATTAAGTTAGATTTAGTTAGGTTTAGATTCAATATTGTTTCTCCAACATTGAGGACAATAATATATAATTAGTTTAGATTTAATTTTTACATTTCAATTTAAAATTTTATTAATATAAGTTTATATATAAAATTCCTATATTCTTAACCCTCGAACTGCAGCCCTCGTAACTTACTCATGTCAAGCAGTATTGGAGATCGTGCAGAAGTAAAAATTAACATATAATAATATACTGTAATGTTTGTACTATGGTAGGTTACTGAGACAGCATCTAAATTAAAAAAAAATACATATGTACGTAGTATGTACGTAAGTTAATTATAGTAGGATACTTTTGACAAAATAAGACAAAGAATTTAAAAAGCTCACAAATCAAACGATAAATTATGGTCATTACTTAAGATTGTTTTTATAAATATTTTTTATATTATCCCGAAATATAATAAACAATATTCGCAATTAAGGCAATATACGTTAAAAATATAATTTTGAAAGCTATAATATACATAATTAAGAATTAATCTTGAAAATAACTTTGAAATATCGTGAAAAAATTAAGTAAATGAATGCCATTCTTGTTGGGTTATAAATTGAGTGACGGAACTTAACGCCACGATATGCGTAACCTGACCGGAATATAAAAAAAATCTATATAACCTTTTATTTAAGTGGGCATCGAACTTACATCCATCCATCCCACAGCCTGTTATTGTAATAATTATTAATAAACATTTATGCTAAGAATAAGATACTTTCTAACTAAATTAATAAAATATAATTAGATCAATTCCATTGATATTTACAAAATTTTTTTGTTATTCCAAACGTAGAAAAAACAATACTTTTTTGGAAAACGTATAAAAATTTAGAACATAGCAGGACTCTTAGATTTTTTTATTGGCACGGTTTTAAATTTCGATATTTTTTAAATTATACTTAAAAATATTCATTGATTGGTTTCAGAGAATCACCAAGACACAGTGATAATATTCATATATGAAAATATTCATTGATTGGTTTCAGAGAATCACCAAGACACAGTGATGGCAGTTCTTCCATTCTTTCACATATACGGTACAGCCGTATTAATGTTCCATAAGATGTCGCGGGGAATCAAACTGGTGACCTTAAGCAAATTACAACCTGAAGCTTACTTGACAGCTTTAGAAAAGCACAAAGTAAATATTTTGTTCGTCGCACCGCCATTAGGTAAAATGTTAAAAATAATTTAAAATTAGAAATCATATATCATTTATTATGTGATAAAGAAAATAAGCATAATAATATTATTACCAATATAGATTTTTTTTTTTTTTATGTAAAAATGCCAGTCGTGGCGCAGCGGTACTAAGTGTGACTGTAAAACCGACTGGTTGTGGGTTCGATCACCACTTGAGGAGATGAAATATTTACTTAAATGAATATTTCTATTTCTTCTCTCTGGTGTCGAGGCTGAGCGCGGCGTTGAGTTCTGCCACTAAACACGCAATGCCTCTAGAATTCGGCAGAAAGTGGGGAACGGAGTGTCTTAACACTAGGTTCCCTCTGCCTATCCTGCTGTGTGCGGGATACAGTGTGAATCTGATTTTTTTTAATGTAAAAAGCAAGGCAAACGAGCGTACATTCAAATATGTTTTTTTTTTATACATAAAAAACAATGTAACGCGTAGGTTTATAATCTAACAATAGATGGATATCTACTTATTAACTGTTTTTGTGATGTTTTTATAGATATTGGCTTTTTGCGTCTCAGTTTTTATTAGTTATAGGGACACAATATAAAATATGGTTTATGTGTAGTAATTTCAAGGCAAAGTAGTTTTTACCATATATTTTCACATTGTAAATTTTCGAATTCGATCATCTTGACCATCCATGATTATGATACATGATAGTAAAAAATAATCCTTCAATATGTTGTTATAAATAAAAAAGGGCCGAAAAAGAGGAGGCCAGTCGTGGCGCAGAGGCAAAAAGTATGACTGCAAAATCGACTGGTTCTGGGTTCGATCCTTCCTCAAATGAGTCGAGGACACGAAATATTTATTTAAATTTATATTTTCATTTCTTTGCCCTGGTGTCGAGGCAAAGCGCGGCGTTGAGTTCCTTAGCGAAAATGAGGAGAATCCCTTTCTCTGGAGCTAAAGAATTTGCTTGGAATGCTTTAATCTCAGGAACTACTGGTCCAAGTTGAAAAAATATGTTTATTTAATTCAGTCTATTGGTCGGTGAAGGTTATGAGCTATATTAGTTCACGTTTATCATTTTGATGTCACTCATTTAACCCAGATTTCTTAGTTATTTCGTTTTGACAAGGCCGATAAACAATATTTATATTTTATTTTAGCTTCACGCTGTACTGTACTTACATGGTAGGGTAGGCAAAGGGAGCCTGGGAACATAGTGTTAAGATACTCCGTTCACATGAAGACACTTACGTTCCCCACTTTCCGCAGAATTCTCGAGGCATGGCGTGTTGAGTGGCGGAACTCTCTCCGCCGCGCTTTAGCGCACCAGAGCGAAGAAATGCAAATATGAAATATTTTATTTTTTCGAGTGTGAATCGAACCTGTAACCTGTCGCGGCACTATAGATTTCAAGTCTCATTTTATACAATTCTTTGTCACAGTTTTATTAATGACAAATCACCCGATGGCATCACCGAAAGTTTATCAATATCTGGAACACGTGATCAATGGCGCAGCAGCTATAGCTTCATCTGATGCCGAAAAGTTTCTCAGTAAAGTTCAGGTGCTTTTCTCTTTTTATTTGTTATTTAATTAATTAAAAAAACGCGCCGTTGAGCTCCGCAAACACTCGGGGAAATTAATTATTTAATATATTCATTCCTTCGTCCTGGTGTCGAGGCAAAGCGAGACGTTGAGCTCCGCCACTCAACACGCAATGCCTTCAGAACTCGGCGGAAAGTGGGGATCGGAGTGTCTTAAAACAAGATTTTCTCTATCTACTCTGCTGTCTGCGGGATACAATGTGAAGCATAAAACTTATCATTACTTTTGGATAAATTTTTAAATCGTATAATATTTTTTATTTATATGAATATGTTCAAAGTTTTAACGACTTTTTATCAAAATTTTAAGTAACAAGACGATGTCGGTAATTACTGAATAATTTTGTCCCATTACATGCCCATATATGTATTTTTAATGTATACTGTATAATTTAAAAATGTTTATAAAAACATACTAAAAATATTTTAATTTCAGCGAAAAATTCGCTTTGGTCAAGGCTATGGTATGACTGAAACAAGTCCAGTTCTGTCCATGGCTTCGAGAACTCTAGAAGATTACAATTCTGTCGGATTTCCTCTTCCTAACACTGACTTCATGATTGTCAATGAGGCTTTGAAACCTGTTGGACCCAATGAAGTGAGTGTAACTAATAAACTCAACACGCATTGCCTCCAGAATTCGGTGGAACGTGGGTAACGGAAGTGTCTTAATGGGAAAAAGTATCTTATTAATAGTTTCTTAAATTCTCCTTGCTTCCCATGCTATGTGGACGACACAAACTGTAGCTAAAAAATCTTACGTGGCGTTAGTGGGTTTTACGGAACAATAATAACTTTTAATGCGACACAGTCGTTCCTGCGATAACTTTATAATATTAATAATGTAGTACCTAATAATACCTAAGTGTCACTAATATCTTAAAATAAATAATATGTACAATTACGTATTTTCTCCAAAATATTGCGGCGGAACAATTTTTTCTTCCTCTAAAGTCAACTTAAGTTTCTTTGATCTAGTTACTTTTATTTACGCAAGTAAGATAGTAAGTCGTGGCCATCGCGTGCATTAAAGTACTTTCGATTTGCGTGATGATATTTGTGGTTGTGAGTTCCCCATTCAACACGCAATATCTTTAATTCGGGTGGAAAGTGGAGAATGGAGTGTTTTGACACTAGGTATAAAAGGTGAAGTTTTATTAATGAATACTTAAGGGAGTGTTCGATGTGTGTTTTGCCATATACTTCATAGGACAGTCTTAGGAACTTGGCCATTCGAAATGGGCTGAAAATATGTAATAGAGTAAAATTTTACCCATTAGATACTTATTTATTGACACAGTATGGCAACTTAACTAAAATCTTATTTTGGATATTAGATTCGTTTTCGTGATATATTCGAGAAAATATTCAATTTCCTAAATTTCTAAATCGTTTACAGACGGGTGAAATTCTCGCAAGAGGTCCACAAGTAATGCGGGGTTACAGGAATAATCCGGAGGCCAACGCTGAAGTCTTCATTAAAGACGGTTGGTTCAGAACTGGAGACTTGGGTGTTGTTGACGAGACTGGATGCTTACAAATACGAGACAGATTAAAAGAATTAATTAAAGTAAGTAATATTGTAATAAATTTTATTAATATTTTAATTGAACATGCTCTTTTTACTAAAGGAAAAGTAAAAAAAACTCAGTCATTTGCACATATATATTTGAACATATTATGCACAAATTCTTGGTATAAAATCCGTTATGTTAACATTTCCGTACGAAATGTATATATAAATATTATCTTTAGATTGTGAATTAATACAAGACAACAGGGAAGTTAATTTAGTTAATTTAATGATAACATAAATGAATCCACAAACTGTGAAATTGATGCTTTTATAATTCTTACGCTATATCCCAGACATGACAGAGTAGGCAGAGGGAACCTGGGAACCACTAGGTTCCCAGGTTAAGTTAAGACACTCCGTTTCCATTAGGACTTTTCCATTCCCCACTTTCCGCCGAATTCTGAAGGCATTGCGTATTGAGTGGAGGAACTCGATGCTGATGTTGATGCAACTTAATAAGTATTTTCTAATTGCATATGACTTCTAAATTAATTTTCATCCATTATTTACATTTTGTAAACAGGTTAAAGGTTTTCAAGTGGCTCCTGCTGAATTGGAGGCAGTTTTGCGAGAGCATCCCTCTGTAGCCGACGCAGCAGTTGTCGGCGTGCCACATGCGACCAAAGGCGAATCTCCTAAAGCATTTGTAGTATTAAAACCTGGACTAAATGCTAATGTTAAAGATATATGTAGTTTTGTTAATAATAAAGTAGCGTCATACAAACGTATCGACGATTTAGTCATACTGGATGGCATACCTAGGAATCCATCTGGTAAAGTGTTGAGAAAAGATTTGAAAGCCAAATATTGTTAATATTGACGTCAACATTATAAAAATAGTTATATATAAATTTTTAAACTTTTTGAAAGTTGTAAGTTTTTACGCTTAATTTAATTTTATAAATTCAACGAGACGACGAGATAAAATGTCTCGTGGGTTTTAAAACATGAATAAGTACTTTTTGTCACATTGCTTGCAGTTTTTTTTTTCAAGTTTTTTTTTATTTAAATAACTGTGAAAAACAACATTTATGGCAGTTTCTTAAAGACTTTTTTTATATAATAACATGATACACCCAAAAATATATATTTGAAAAAAAAAAAACAACAATGACTTTAAATAATATAATAATAAGACCATATATCATATGTTTTAACTAAAACCAACATGATTGTCGTAATTAACAAAATTTACAATATAATAAAAAATATATGTTTATAAGCAGCTAACGTAATTATAGTTAAAAAAAAAATTAAATTAAATTAGCTTCACGCTGTATCCCGCACACAGCAGGGTAGGCAGAGGGAACCTAGTGTTAAGACACTCCGTTCCCCACTTTCTGCCGAATTCTGGAGGCATTGCGTGTT
>DWQW01010583.1:0-12033 GCA_018249695.1 Heliconius erato demophoon
CGATATCGACTTCAGAAAAATCCCGGGATCCCGGTTTTTTCGATATTTTCGATATTTTTGTTTTTTGTACCAAAATTAGTAATTTTTCAAGCCTCTTCTTATTTTTAGAGTTAAGTTAGGGGGGTATAGATATTAAAATATTAGCAACAACTTTCAGGGACTGTAGTGAAAAAAAATAGAGTTTAAAGTATCTTTGTAATAATTCTTTAAGTTTTGTAAATAAAACCCTTTAACCGGATTAATTACGAATATTTTATTAGTACTGAATATCGCTGTATCATGTCTATCTGATCTGATGATTAAATATTTTCATTTCCTTCACTCTGGTGTCGAGGCCAAACGCGGCGTTGATTACTGGCACTTGAAACACAATGCCTCCATATTCGACGGAAAATGGGAAACGGTGTGACTTAACACTAGGTATCCTCTGTCTACCCTGCTGTGTACGAGATGCACCGTGACGCGACTAAAAAAAATATGTAAAATTCGCCTATTGTGTCAAAGTTATTATTATAAGTAAATGAATATTAGGTTTTAATAATAATATTAGGCTTACTAAATTTAAATTATATATATATTTTTACGCTTGTCCCACAAGCTCGGCGTTATGTTCCACATAAATCGTAAGTTCTAGAAGCAGAGAATGGGGTCCGAAGTGTCTTAACACTATTTCCTTCTACCGACACTAAATTGAATTTACAACTAAAGAATTATTTAACGAATATATAATTTAAATTGCTACCTACACCTTGATAAGGTCGAATTAACCAACATAAATATCTTTTGTCTTGTCTAATCATAACATAAATCTATTACAATAGACTTAGATGGAAATCTATTTTAAAAATATCTCTACGTACCGATGCTGCATTCACGAAGTCTCTGCAGAGAATCTACCTTTCCTGGTCTACTTGAAGAATATTATATTTACATAGAGTTGCGGAACCTAACCCACCAGTGGCCCTATTTTGTCTCATCTGGCTGTAGAAATGGACATTTTAAAATATGGACATTCTCCCGAATACGAATCGAACTTACAACCATCGCATTAACACTCAGTCTTATAAATTTTTCGTCAAGTCTATTAAAGTAAACAAGATTAACAACTATTCAACACAAAAATCTAATAAATTAAGAATTAAATACATACATACATAATATGTAAGTAAGTATTCAAAAAATAACTAATATATATGCCTATCAATAATTGATTCAACGTCTGACGTACAAACAACAACTTCTATGATAATTAAAAGCTAAACTTCCTGGCTAATTGAAAAAATTACAATATTTACTGCCACTCGGCGGCCTTGGCTAGTTTTGGCGATACACGTGCTGGCAGCGATACGCAAAATTTTTAAATAATGTAAATATAAACGTATGAATTTATAAAGACGAGGCCGTCGTGGCGCAGTGGGACAGCGTTTGTTCGTATCGTTTGGTAGTGATGGTTATGGGATTAATCCCCCATGGGGAAATATTAAAAATAAATATTTAAAATTATTTTCTTTTGAGGCGCGGCGTTGAGTTTTGCCACTAAATACGCAGTGTTACTAAATACACGGAGAGTGGAGAACGGAAGGCCGCAAGTCGTAACTCTTAAGTTCCCTATGCCAATCTTTTGGTAATTGGATAAAGTGCGGCGTTGAGTTCCATCTCGCAATGTCTAGAAAATTGGGCGGCACGTAGTAAACGAAGTCTTAATAGTTCTGCCTACCATGAGGGATACAGCGAGATCCTACAAAAAATAATAAAGCAATAATTGTCGTTTTCTGTTTTCCAATTAAAAAAAGACCCTATCAGTTTGAGATGTCTCAGTATATATGACAAATCAATTAGATAACAATGATAATTTAAAAATGATGATTCTGTTCAGGTTTTCAGGCACAGTATACGAACTATAAACGTACGTTTGTATGGTTGTCCATAAATTTATCGAAAACTGAAAATTACGTCGAGTTCATCGTTTTTTTTATTTTAATAAGATAAATATATTTTAACAAAGAGATCAGTCTACGTTTAATTAAAATTGGTTCAGTATTTTTGGCATATATCTACATATATTCATGTTTTTTTCTTCTCAGTTGACAAGTCAGTTTATTTTTTTTTATTATATCTTTGTAGTTAGCAGTAAAGTGTGTTATTTTTTCCATTTTTTAAATATTAAATACTTAAATAATAGTATATTTTTGATTATAATTTTTAAAAAAATATAATACATCCCACGGTCTTATCACATTGCCTAAAAACATAGACGGAAAACATTGCAAAATTTAATTAGTATCTAAATTTCAACGAATCCTTGAAAAGTTACATTACGACATTGTAAAGTGAATTAGTGTTGTTTATCATAATATAATGAATTGAATGATATAAAAATGAAAATCTTGAATAATAGCTAGTTATTAAATAAAAATATAAATATGCGTTATACAATCGTTAATTTTAAATTAAATATATACAATATAGTATTTAATATGAATGATTGTCGTTGACTTAACTTGCTGGCAAAAAAAAAAAAATTTTTTTTAATAAGTATTTTTACAATATTTCTATTTTTGTTTAATTTCTTTTTTTTTAAGTAGACTGTAGTATAGGCTTACCGACCGGAGTTATAAATGCTTTGCCGCTGCGAAACAACCTTATTATATTAGGTATTATGTTATATTTATATTTTAAAATATATTTAGATTAGTCTTTCTTTTACAAAGGAGTCAGACTCCCAAGTTGGGAGTTATGAAAAGCATACTTCAATTTAAAATCAATAATGAAATTTGATAAGTACGTTTTTCCATAGTAAAATTGAATTTTTCAAGTTATAAAATTAATAAGATGCCAGATCGTGTTTAAAGGAAGATTCCAAGCAACGATCAATGAGTCGACAATTTCGCTATGAGACGGCGAATTTCAGGAAAAACATATTTTTATCGGCCTTCATTATTGAAGATAATTAATCAATATTAAAGAATCCTTGTTAGAAGCTCAAAAATATTATTTAGGTAATTTAATTGAAAAATAAATGTTATTTTTAATATATTTAATAATATCATTAATTTTATGATTAATATTATATTTGTAATATAACATTAATTTACATTTTTTGCTCGCTAGGCTATAGCTAGCAAAAACTAATATTCAGGCGGCAGTTAGAAACCCGCTGTATAACTTATACAGCGCGCGTCTCTTCAGCCTAAAAAATACCTTTTATCTGTTTTTAAAACTTCCAAATAATAATTTGATTCATAATCTTAACAATCGCGTTCCGCTCGTGATTTCGGCTAGGTTTTTTTTCTTGATTTGTCTGGTAAGTGTACAAATTATGTATGTTTTAGGCGACATCGATAAAAAAAACTATAATATTACTTCACGCTGTATCCCGCACAATCACACACACGCAGAGGCAGAGGGAGCAGAGTATCAAGACACAAGACACGCTCCCCACTTTCTGCCCACTTCTGGAGGCATTGCGTGTTGAATGCAGAACTGAATGCGTTTATTAAATATTTCATTTCCTCTAGTGGGGACCGAACTCACAACTTGTCATGTTTACAGTCACACGCTTGTGCCTCTGTGCAGTAATCTAGTAGATCGATCTCCTGATAGAATATTCAGATTCAGTTCAGCTGATCGAATCTACAATAAAAAGATATACAAAATAGTAGGAAAAGTTATAGAAAATTGAAAAAAAAAACTTTATTTGAATTAATTAATTTTTTTGATAATTATCATGAAAAATCAAAACAAACACAACAAAGTGACACACAGCACATAACAGTGAACTGTAAAACAAGGATGAGAAATAATGAATAAAAATAAAATAATGAGCCTGAATAGTCCGTAAAGTGAGTAAGACAAAGATTTTGGTATTTGAAAGAAATGAAGAAAGGACGAAATGCAAGATCAGTGTAAATGGTAAGATATAAGAACAAGTCAATGAAGTGGTATATTTGGGAAGTATGTTCAGTAGAGATGAAAGATACGAGATGGTCGTGGAAAGGCGTATTGATGTCGATAACAGAGTTAATGGTGCCTTAGCTGCATTGATGAGACGGCGAAGCGTCAGCACAGCTGCACGTTTGGCCGAGACTTCGGTGGACCTTCGAAAACACAGTATCAAAGATACTGGAGGAAGGTCCCGTAAAAAACATGAGGAACCTCGGAGGACATGTATGAAGAGGTCGATGACAGTGGATGAGGCGAGGTATGCAGAGACCGTAGCATTTGGCGTTCGTTCTCTCTGACTATCCCGCTAGGGATACAGCGTGAAGCTAGATTAGATTAGATCATGAAAAAATATATAGACACTTAATCCTTATACCAAAATGAAATAAAAAAAAACATAAGCTTGACATTATTTCGTAAATAACATATAATGTTTTATAAACATCAGCAGAATATACTGTTTACTGAAGGCGAGAATAATTTTTCCTAAACAATTTTTCATGTGTTTCCAATTTCTACTGGTTTTATAAACAAAAGAAATTGATTGAAAACAAAAATTTTACCGTAAAAATTGCATTTTAATATCTATATATGCGCAAAAATTGAAACCATTGTGGTGCAGTAGAATAGAATACATGAATGTAAATGTATTGATCGTGGGTTCGACATCCGAGAGATTGATTCGCCACTTAATACAATATTTTTCAAGATCGGTTAAATAGCAGAAAGCGAAATTTTGACACTAGATTCTTTTACCTATTTATTTAAATAGATACTGGTACTCAATATTGATAAGACTAATGTCTTTATGTTTATAATTTCAAAAATTGCGTTTCTTTAAATAACATTTTAAATAGAAAAAGATAACTGATGAAGCACTGTGAAAACATTTTTTAAAATTTTAGAGTTCTTAAATTAAAAATTTTAGAGAAAACTAAGAGGTTACTGAATGGTTATCTTGAACTTATTTTCTCTAGTCATAATAACGTAATATTTTATTTTAATATAAACGTTCCCCCAGGTTAATTGATATTTCTGCAGAAAGTGGTGATCAGAGTGTCTTAACACTAAGTTTACCATGCTCCTTCTGCCTAACAGGGAGTTATGTGCGAGATACAGCGTGAAGCTAAAAAAAGTTGATCGAACCTACGTAACAAGCCATGCTATAGCATCGTGAGAAAATATACTGTGTATACTTGGTATTACATTAATTATTAGCATATAATATAATTGTTATGAAACAAGAACTTAAAAACTATGAAATATAAAAAATAATAATTAACAAATATTAATACGCAATAAATGCAGCAAACAATTAAGTGTTTAGTGATATCATATTTATATCATATTTTTCTTATTTTGTTCAACTAGCTGAAACCAAAATTCAAAAATTCTAAACAGGCAGAAACTGCAGAACAAAGTGTCGTACGCTAAGTTCTATCTATTTTTTAAATATAATAATAAAAAAAATATATTAAAAATATTTATCTGCGCGTGCGAAACAGTGGTCAAGGAATTAAATCAGGTTCAAAGATTTTAGCAATGTTGATAATATATTGTGACCTTATTTGGTGTTACTCTGATCTCCTTTATTTATTATTTTTTTAAGATACGATAAGAACATATTAAACATGCGTTTAATAATATAGAGCAAAATAATGTCATTGTAGTTTAATTTTAAAGTGCCAGACCGTATTTAATTGTGAGTCCTCGATTCGATTCTCATTTGGGGTAATGTTTACATTTGATATATTTTGTTAGTACCGTTAGACAAGTTTGGTGCTGGTGGTGTTTTTTTTCTGTTTATTGGTCTGAAAAAAAATATACATGCGTTAAAAACAAAACTACAAGCATAGGAGATAAGATAGCAACACAGAATGTCAGTTTCACGCTGTATCCCGCACACAGCAGGGTAGACAAAGGGAACCTAGTGTTAAGACACTCCGTTCCCCACTTTCTGCTGGATTCTGGTGGCATTGCGTGTTGAGAGAACTCAACGCCGCGCTTTGCCTCGACACCAGAGCGAAGAAATGAAAATATAAATTTTAGTAAATATTTCATCTCCTCGAGTGGGAATCGAATCCACAATCAGTCGGTTTTACAGTCACACTTTGTGCCCCAGCACTACGACTGGCCTCAAACGTAGAGTTTTAATCAAGACAAGAAAAAATCCTGAGCCCCACATAGAGGAATGAATTCATTGAATGAATTGAATCATTTCACTACTCTGATATGACAATGTACAGCGTTGAGTTCCACTTAACCCATAATATCTTGAATTGGAGCAGAAACCGTGAACACAGTGTTTTCACACTAGACACAACCGTGAACACAGTGTTTTCAGTCGTAAAGTTAAATCTAGTAAAGCTAAATAATGTTTTACAATTAAAAAAAAAAGGAAAAAAAGTGAAATACCGTTGGCTTAAAGGCTAGACTACTTTATTTAATATTCTCTCAAGATATCCCTCAATTTAGGTTATGTTTAATATTTTTTATTTTATTTACAAAACACAATTTTTATTTCCGCTATATTGATAAGAAATAAAGTCAAGGATGTTAGTTCTTTTAATTATTTTACATATGGTTTTTTTTTATTTATCTAGTCTAGAGCTGATTATTTTTTAAGTGCCTAATCGATAACCTTTACTGACGTCGAAGATGTTAACTTCTCTCTCGTCTTGTGTTTGATAGATAACGCCAAAGCATTCCAGTCAGTCAATGGAGTGTGAAGCTGTAATCTTTTTTCATATAGTGGCGTAGGGAACCAGTCCACTCTAAGCTCATTCTCAAGATATTGTGTGCTAAGTGGCACAATTCATCGGGGAGTGGAGGAGGGGGGTGCAACCCCCCTCCCCGTATTGTTATCAGTGTAGATATCATACAATCTGATTCATTGACTTGTTGCAATATTTTCATTTCCCCGATCTGGTAGACAAAGCGCGGCGTTGAGTTCCGTTACAAATCCTTGCACAATATATCGAAAATAAGACTGGGTTCCTTCTGCCTATCCTGCTTTATGTGGAATACGGCGATAAGATAAGAAACATATTTAATTTCGTTTTAGGTGGTATTTCTTTTTAATTTCGATTTTTTTTACCACTTATTCCTAATATGCTGCACTGACCTAATGAAGTTGCTATTTATATACCATGTTTTTAATAAATTAAATATTGTTACAGAGACCAATGGTGCAACTACCACTGCTGGTAAGCTTATTATTTTTTTTTAGTTTTATGTATTTTTGTTACTTTTCTTACTAAGAATCTGAAGGTCGTCATGCGCCATGGCGCAGGACCACAAGCATGCGACTGTAAACGCGACAGGGTTCGATTCCTACTCTGGGGATTGACTAAATTCATATTTCATATCTGCTTTTCATTCAAGCTTTTACCTCGATTTAATTTACAGCCAAAGACCGTAAACACAATGCGAACAAAGTGGGATCTTTTCCCCGCACCGTTAAGACAAAATGCCGCGTTAAATTCCGCCACTCAGCGCAAAATTAAGTGTTTTAACAATATTTCATTCATTTCATTTCCGTGTTTGGTCTTACCACAGCGGCAAAATGATAATAATTAAATTTTGCTATTGGGAACCGAACCCACAACCGCTGCGTTTTACAATGGGACACTATGCCTCGACGGCTTCTATTATTAATATTTTTTAACTGCACGCTACGCACGCACGTATCTTGCACTTAGAAGTAGTTAGAGGGATTCGGGGAATCTAATGTTAAGGCAATCTATTTCCGATTAAGACACTTTTATTCCTCACTTTCCGCTTAATTCTTGAGGAATTCCGTGTTGGTGGCGGAACTCAAGGACGCGTTATACCTCTTTACCAGAGCGAAGAAATGAAAATATTAAAAAATTTATTTCTTCGAGTGGGGATCAAATCCTTAACCATCGTATTTGCTGTCGCAGGTTTGTGCCTCTTTGCCATGACAGCCTCGTAATATATTATTATTTTCTTTGCAAATATTTTAAATTTACTTGACCATGGTTCGACTCTACATCCAATATCTAGCTGTCAACATTCCAACTAAATCTGTACTAATACTAAATTAATACAAAATCTAAATTTCAATTTCTAATTCTATATGAGCTTTTGCCGCCGTCGCGTCGTTCGATATGATGTTAAACAAATATTAATCAACTCAGCTATTTCAATGGAGGTAGCTCTGTATTAATTTATAATATCATATAATATTTTGTCTAAAGTTTTACAGGGCTAAAAAGTTTTGAGGTACGAGAGCAGTCGTGGCGCCGAGGCAAAAAGTGTGTGACTGTAAACGCGATGGTTGTGGGTTCGATTTCCGCTTGGGCAAAGTAAATTAATTTAAAATCGCGTTAACAGTTGCACGTCACCCTGCGCCACGGCTGGCCTCGTACCTCGTACCATATTTGTAATTATAATATTTTGCCATTTCCAATAAGTACCCTCGTTATACATATTTACGCAACAACTTTACTGTCAAGGGTTTCCTCCCTTATTTAGTGAAGAGATCATATCTTTATTGAGGTATTAAGCTTCTTTAAACAGCTTTGACCTTTTAAATATTTCCAATATTTCAACTAAGTACTTAAGAATTCTTATTTCATTGATATTATTATGTGAGAATCAGGAATTATTTAGACCAGTCGTTACGCATGGTCTCAAGTATGACTGTAAACGCGACTGGTTCTAGGTTCAATCCCTACTCGAGAAAATGAAATAATTATGTAAATTTATATGTTCATTTCTTCACTCTGGTGCAATATCTTCAGAATTTGGCGGAAAATGGGGACGGGAGTGTCTTAACACTATGTTCCCTCTGCCTACCCTGCTGTGTTCGGGCTACAGCGTGAAGCTGATTTTTTTGTTTATGATTTGGCAAAGGAGGCATATTCATGTGGTGCAACAGTGACATGTTTCCACTCTTTACAAATTACAGAAGGATCAAGTCAAGGTTAAGATTCAAGCCTGTATGTGGTCTTTTCACATTAATTGACATATTATTTAACTTGTTTTAAAAAAGTGCATTCATGGCATTGTATTACCCAATGAGAGTATTATATAGGCTTTTCTTCATTTGCTTCATTTATTAATAGATTCTTGGTTTATATCGTTATTGTGCTATAGGTGTATATAATATGTTCAGCAGTTATAGGTCCAAATGCAATAAATCCTCAATGTAAAGACCAGATTAAATGATACACCTACTATGTCTTTATAGATAATTATTACTTTTACTTGCATCAAATGTCTTCTTACTTTCAAAATTTTCCTATGACTTATGGCATAGAATTGAATGGTGACGATTATTTATTCCATAGTCGATTATCATAAAATTTAATACAGAATATCAACTTTTTTCTTATTTTTGCTTCGACTAATGCTAGCCCGCAGTAAAAAGATCCCATAATAATTAATTACCTTTGACATTCAAATAAAAACATTGCAAAAGGATTGTTAGATAGCTAATCTCTGGGCTAATAAAACTTGCTTTTATTACCGCCACTAAATCTAACGACCTTTACAAATAGTTCAGTGAGGCAGTTTTTTGATGAAGTAAACAAACTTTATTGTTATATACTCCTGTTTATGTAGTAGTAAGTATATTACGAGTATAGGGAGACTAGCTATCCGCGGGCGGCTTCGCTTCACTGACATAGCAGGGTAGGCAGAGGGCACCTGAAAACCTAAAGTTAAGACCCTCCGTTTCCCATTAAGAACACTTCCATTGAACACTTTCTACTGAATTCCGGAAGCAATACGTGTTGAGTGGCGGAACTCAACGCCGCGTTTTGAAGAGTGTCTCAATACAGGATAAAATGTATGACTGAAAAATTATTGTTTTCAGGCAATTTGCAATTCACGTAAATAAAAATGAAAAATATTACTAGGGCAAGGCAAATTTATTATTATATTTTAGTTTCTCTCCTAACTCGTTTGATGCGGGTTACTTTGAATTTTACGGTTGTGTCTGTACCGTCTGTAGTCTTTGTAATATTTTATCATTAAACCCTAGATAACGCTTATTATGCTGAATTTCTGTGGTCAAGTTCGAAAATATATACCTTATGTAAGCGTATATTAGGTATATATATTCAAAGTATTTACACACTAAAATTAAAGGTATAATAATATTTATTCTACAAAAGATAAAAAAAAGAATAAAAATAAAATAAAAACTAATATGTAGTTTTATTCATACACTATTAATTAACTAATATAATAAAAGAAAATAAGTTGTTAAACATTTTTGCAAGATTTTTCATACTTATTTAATCCTAATTTATGTTAAGTGTGAAATAACACTTGAAAAATGTTTAAAAAAAAAGATTTTTCATTTTATCAAATATTCGATGGTTTTATTTACCCATTGCAATTTAAAATCTGCAAAAAAGAGCAGAAAAAAAATCATTGTGTTTTTTATCCTTATAATTAAGTACGAATTTTAGCTTTATATATAAAGGTTTATAATATAACCAAAATGTCCATTAACGTTGCAAGCGGTGTTCGAAAGCAGACGGAACCTAGTAGATTATGCAGGGCTGTAAACCTAGCACTCAGACTACCTCAGTCAAAAAAAATCATAGAAATGCTATCAATGTTCCACACATTATACTGATTTTAGTCTTGTTATCGATCATTTGGTGCAACGATAACATGTTTGCACTTTTAAAAACATTGTTAGAGACGTAATGAATTTATATACATAATTTACATACATTTACAATTTAAAATGATTAAAAAAAGTGTAATTACGTCATTGTTGTACCAAATATACTGATATAGTGTCTATATTTTAATGATATATGTATCACAACTTTGGTAAAGAAATGCTGCGCATTGTCCCACTAAACATGAGGTACCAATTTATAAATATTTATTTCATAAAAATATGTTATTTGTTAGTATAAAATGTTACCAGTTTTATATCAAGAAAGACTTATTATTACATATACATATACAGCTTGCGAGGTCCAAAAGGTCTCATTCACATTGCTCTCAATTTTGTACCCATCTAGAAATGATGCATGATGGAATGGTAAACCTAATCTTTTTAAGTCGGGGATCGTGTTAAGTTCCACGAGACCACAGCAATAAAAATATTGAAACAGATTTTTTTTTTAAATACGTTAGAACTGTCTACAAACGTATCCAAGTCTATCCTGACTGTACCCATCTACTAGAATACCTTCAATATATTTCATAAGTAATTAGATCTGCCTTTATTTCCAAATTCTGTGTTCTAGATACGACTATATACTAGTATCTATATATACATATCTACAAATTGCTGCGTCTCGGCTTTTATTGTTCCTTGCTGGCTGAAGCGGTTGCCGCCATTAATGAATCTAGTCCAGGAGGCTGTGGACAGTGTCAAAATAATAAAGTTTATGTTAAGTTTTTCTTGATTACAGTGGATATCATGGAAATTACAATGTTTTTTACTGAATTTAAAAAATACCATCAATAGCACAGTATTTACATTTTTCAAAAATAAAAATAGAGTGAAATTACACCAGATTGTCTCTGTCGCACCGCTAAATACGAATAATACATACGTGAATATAGAACAATAAAAAATCATATTATTGGTTCAATGATGGGTTATATTACATTTCAGTGCCATTTTTCTAAATAGTTATACTGTAATTAGCTTGAATTAGTAGTAAATACAATTAGGTCAAATATACACGATTAATCCGGCTAAAATAGTTTCATTTAAAATGTGTAATAATCGTAAAAATCAAAGAACTAATTATTTAGTTAAGATATTATTAGAATTAATTTGTTATGAACGTGGGTTACAAGAAAAAAAATTACGTATTACGTTTACAAGAAAAAAAATGTAAGTAAAGTCGATTTTTTTGATATTTTAGGTCGGTAAATAACATATATGTTAAATAAGCAGCAAATATGAGAACTCTAATAACGATATTTTAGTTTGATACGAAAAGAATTCAAATGAACCAGTTGAAAATCTAATCATTGGACACAAAACAAATGATACATTTTCATACAATATCATGAAAATAAATCAACGAAATATTAATCTTGAATGTTATAAAGGCTTATACAAGGTTTATAGTATATAAAATG
>DWQW01010584.1:0-12032 GCA_018249695.1 Heliconius erato demophoon
GTTGCTGCAGTTGTCCGGCATCGATGTGTTGTTGTTTTATATGGAAGAGTTACTAGAGAAGATCGGCACTAGGATGTCGGCAGCTGACGGCACTATTATTATGGGAGTAGTTCAAGTAAGATTTTTTTCTCTTTATCTATTTTTTTTTTAATTTAAAATTACTGGTTTTAAAAATGTGTAAAGTGAACATATGCGATATAACAAAGTTAAAAATATTTAATAAATAGTATTCTCTCTTTCCAGACGATAATTCTTAGTAGTTATCTTTGGGTAACGGAAATTTGTAAAAATCTCCCTACAGAGATGCTAACGACATAAATAAGTTGTAACAAGCGTATAAAAATTTCGACGTAGCTTGATGAGAATGCATGGCTCAGTGGCTTAGCTACGTCAAAATTTAATAAAAATTAGAACGCGCGATTACAGTAGTAGGTCGTCGAGTTATGGTCTCCCTCCCTGAAGTTCAGCCCTCTAACCTTTGCTTTGTTCTTCACTACGAAGAAAATTACAAAAGTAAGCAAAATGCACTATAGTTAACCTAAGGGTGGCCACAACTCGTCGATCGTACTGTACAAATTATTTATATTGTAGTTTTAATTATTTAATTTCAAATGTTCCTTTTACAGGTCGTGACTAGTTGTATAACGCCGCTGGTGGTGGACCGTCTTGGGAGGAAATTGCTCATGTGGACTACCTCTTTGGGATTGACTATATTTTTGGTGAGATATCTATTTAAATATTTATATTTCTTTTTGTTAATAAATGAATTGTGATAATGACATTGATTTCTAGTCGATTTACCTTTTTTCACTTGACGCTTTTATGAGACATTGCGTGGTCAATGTCGGAAATCAACGCCGCGCTTTTTTTTGTTACCAGAACAGGAAAATGAAAATATTATAAATCAATTCCCCAAGTGACAGTGACACTTTGTGCCACTGCGCTACGCCTCAAAGTCGTTTTATTATTATTTTTTGTTTTTAGTTAAGAAAAATAGATATGTTTCTAAAATAAATTTATAAATATAATCTATTCAATATTTTTTAACATTAACCCCTTGCACATCTATAAAAAATGCAAAATTTCGTATTTCTCGCATTTTTTGACTTTTAAGCTTTGAAAAATACCTTTTAAATTTAATTTTAATAATTTAGTATATAAATTTCCAGGGAATAATAGGTATTTACGCGCTGTTGGACTCGCACTTCAAGTACGACGTCAGCTCGTGGGCGTTTCTCCCGTTGTTGTGTCTTATTGTATACATGATATTGTTCACTTTAGGTAAGTTCTTAAATATTATAATTTTCGATGTATATTGCTTTCGATCGTTAGCGATTTTGATCGCTAAAGTATTATTTTTTATTTCAAATTTATACTTAAAAATGAGAACTATATTAAATAGTATAGTTTTTGGTATAAATTTGTAGTAAACTAAAAGGTTTGTTAGTAAATATAGGTAAGTATACTTGTTTATTAATAAATTTAAACAGTAAGTTAGTTGATCATTAGGATCAATAGGACGACTGACCTTATACGATTATTATGGTCAAAGTGTGACCTATAAACAGGACAGATTATAGAATTCGATTCCCATTCGATTCGAGGAAAAGAAATATTTAATATTGGGCAGAAAGTGGGAAACGGAGTGTCTTAACACTAGGTTCCTACTGCCCACCCTGTGCGCGGGATACAGCGTGAAGCTAATTTTAGATATTTAATATTTTCATTTCTACGCTCTGGTGTCGAGGCAAAGCGCGATGTTGAGCAGCGCCATGCAATGCGTCTAGAAATCGGTGGAAAGCGAGGAAAGCAGTGGCTTAACACTAATTTCAGTTTGCTTACATTTTACTGCATATTTACAAAATTGTTTCTTTATTTTATGTAGGTATATATATATAAACTATATATATATATTTATTTTGCTACTATTTTAGCCTATTTTATATATTTCTCCCCTAGGCGTGGGTCCGGTCCCCTGGATCCTAGTCGCGGAAATGTTTCCAGTTAGAACTAAGTGTCTCGCGAGCGGCATCGCGTCCTTCATGTGTTGGCTGGCTGGCTTTATTTGGACCAGGTTATTATGTTTTATATATTTATTCATTTACTTTTCTATTCGATATACGCACTTACTGAGTACAAGATAAAAAAAGAGAGAGGTCGTTGTGGCCGTCGAACTGTACCGTCTGGTTGTTGCTTCGATTCCACTCCGGAGAATGAGAAGGAAATTAAAAATTACTTAAATTTCCCTCACTCTGGTATAACTAAAAAGATAAAGCACAGCGTTAAGTTCCGTCACTAAATACATTTTCTCGAAAATTAGCGTAGAATGGATAATATAGTCTTGGCATTACATTCTCTCTGGTAATAATTTCTATATGGTTACAACGCTACGACCCCCACCGACGACTGTAATCAAATGGTAATCGAACCCACAACCGTCACGTCCGCAATCGCTGGACGGCCGACTGTCAATGATCAATGGACAGATGATGAGACAATCAGGTTATCAATTAGTTCACAAATCTATTAATGTATTGATAGGTTTTTCCGCGACGTAGCAGCCTCATACGGCATTTACACGGCGTTCTGGGTCCTTGCGGTCTGCTGCGGGCTCGGGTTCGTATTCTCGGTCAGTCCGCTGTTGCCGGAGACTAAGGGAAAGACTTTTGATGAAATACAGGATATGCTTAATAATAGGTGGGTTTCGATTTTCTCATATTTTAAAGATAAAATTTTCAAAATTTTATTTTTTTTAAATAAATACATTTATCTATATAACAAATATGTATAAATGGAAATTAGTAATATAATACAATTTTACAAAACCGTTTAGCTTATTTGTAAAGGTTCTACATGATACTTAATCTTTTTCCAGGAGTAAAGAAACAAAACCAGCGGATGTATAAATGTTAAAAACTTATTTTAAGTAGATATTTGTTTTATTTTTATATAAAATAGACACTGTTATATAAAATTTGTTTGTAATTATTTAAAATTAATAAAATGTGTTCATATTTAAATACATACTACGGCATTCTATTTCCCATTTTCCTAAACACTTTACCAGAAATTAAGAGGATTATTAGCGCGATTTTTTAATAGAATATCAATGTCATTAAAATGTCAAATCCACCCACAAATAAAACACAACTTAAGATATATTAATAATACACATATATTATAAACCTTATTAAATAAGCTACAAGATAAACATTATTCTTCATAATAATAATAAAAAAAAACTCCAAAATCAATTTATCTCTGGAACTGCAACGAACAAATCCTAAGACCGAGAACATCTTTACCAATCTCCGAAACCCCACAAACCGAACACAACTTCCCTTTATGTTCGGGTATGAAACTGGCCGAGCACAAAGAACATTTTTCCTCTGGTTTTCCTCTATATATAGGTTTATAGCTAATTCCACATATATTGAAAGGATTGTGTTCATCATATAATAACTGGTGTTCATCAGTTGGTGTTTTCTCACATGCTTGTAATATTTTCCTTGCTTGCTGAGCCACTTCTGGCCTGGGACCTAGTTCTAGAAGTCTTCTCGCGAAGGATGCGGCCGTTCTGTAGTTCTTTAATTTGAAAAACATGTTCAACGCTGTGCGGAGTGTTAAAATTTGGTGAACCGGCTGTAATTTGCAGTGGGTGAAGTAGGCAGCCATTTCGCATGTCCGTTTTTGTTCCTCCAGTGTGTTTTTCGGCATTGCTGGTTCGAAAAAGAGAAGACACGTTATTTTACATTTTTATTATTTTGGTTTTTCTTATTGAACTTTATGTATCTTTAAGCTCTATTTCTGAAGTTCCTCTATGATCTTTACTTATTTACTTGAGAGAATTTTGAAGTGAGACTAACAGATATCGGAGATATGCAAATGGGAGATGCAGGAAAGAGGCGAAATGGAAAATTTGGAAATTTTGAAGAATGTATGTTTAGGTTAGAAGACACAAAAGAAATATTAGTGGAATGGTCACGGATGGTCATTATATGGACAATTTAATAGAAAACTTATGTTTTTTAGCTTCGCGCTTAATTCCGTATAACAGGGTAGGCAGAGAGAATTTAACGTTCATTCACTCTATTCCCTACAACACTTCAAATATCAAAAATACATCACAAACTCACCTTTCCTAGCAGTCTCCATTTGCAGACCGACCAAGTACTCCCTACATATGACCAACAACTGCTGAGCTTCAGCCATTTCTTGTTTAGTGTCCACGTGCAGTAAGGGCACGAGGCGGACCAGCTTCTGCAGACGTTCTACCGCTTCGGTGAATTTACCACTAGTCGTTAGTTGGTAACATTGTTGCAGTTGAGTGACGAGGTCGTTCAGCTTTATCGCTGTGGATGAGAGAAAAGTTAGTTTCCAGTTTTGTGAAATTTATGTTTAGAATGTAATGCAATTGATATATAAAAAATATATTATTATTCAAAACTTTATATAAATGCATTTATTTTTGTTCACCTTTACGCTTTATCCCGCACATAACATAATAGGCAGAGGGAATCTGAGAAAATGGGAACCTAGTGATAAAACATTCTGTTCCACAAATGTTCATTTCATTTTCAATACTTAATTTATAAAAAATCGTCTTACACGTCCATTTTAGAGTCACTGCGTGAGGAGGAGTCATGGCCGCTCTAAAATTAGGCTTTCTGAAATATCGCGCCTTATTTATTTGTGAAGAAAGTAATCAAAAGTAAGAAACATACTAAAATCAAATCTGCGCACCCATCTAGACCAGCCAACGTCAGCGCGGCCACAACTCGTCGAGCGTACTGTACTTTTTATAAAACAACATACTTATAACAGGCAGTAGGTCCTTCCCACTGGCTTCCTTCCAATTTCTGTGTAAATGCGTCTCCAAAGGTGGAGAGAGTGGTAAAGCTGAGAACATTAGTCTTGCTACCGAATACATATGGACGAACGTTTCTTCGTAGGGCTCAAAGTTGACCACTCCGACTTGCTCGTTTAATAATCTGTTTGGAGGTGAATAGTTATTATTATTAAAGTATGTATACGGAAATAAAAATAATTTATCCCCTATAGTGGAGTCAAACCCAAAATCATCACTTCCAATCAGCCACTTTTCCACTGCACCACCATGGCTTACAATATTATACTATAATTGACTATAACTACTATCCCAGCACTAACACTCACTAGGAATAAAACACTAACACAAGTACTGGCACCTACCTCATAGCGATCTCGAACTGTCCAGTAGCGACGTGATCATGCGCGGTGCGGAGTTTAGCCGCGACAGCGCCGCTGGGGCCGCGGGTGGGGGCTACGAAATATTGGACGGACTCTTCGCCGTCTATGTCAGCTGTAAATAAATGTAGAAAATGGATATAAGTTATTAATTTAAAAAGACGTTTTTTAGTATAATCTGTGTAATTACTATCCCACTAAAATTGTAAATATGATTGTATTTATATAAATATGTTTTCTCTAGTAGTATGTAACTTTAGGGCACCTTATGTTAAGATACTTCATATCCCACTTTACGCCGACTTTTCGAGACACTGCTTGTGCTGAATCTTAACGTCATGCTTCGATTTGTTACCAGAGTACAAAAATTAAAATAATAAATATTTTAGGAAATCTATTATTAAGACACTTATAGTCATGTTACCAGAGCAAGGAAAATAATTCACTGCTCTGAGTGGGAATCGGATTCACAACTAGTGCACATAGTCATATAGTTTACCACTGCTCCACGATGGCTCTACTGTATGATTATATATGAAAAACATTGAAAGCAGAGTATATTAATTTAGTAGCAACAATATAAATTACTGCTATCTAATAAAAATCCAATTTCATTTTTATTCAGTTAATCATCACCTGGCACTGGAGCAAGTTCCTCTGGCAGTTCCAAGTCCTCATCACCCACGTCCCAGCCTCCATCATCACACGCGTCTTCCATGATTTCTTCACCATCGTCCTTATGATTAAATATATGATAATAAAAATATTTGTAGAAATTCCTTTTAAATAAACTGTAGAGAAGAAACACAATATGTACAATGTACATGCATAATTTAAATTTTTTGAAGATAGTACATATCGATGGGTCCTAAGTATATGGGCCAAACTATCAATTTGGCAATTTTGACTTTTTTATGCCAAACGCATTCTATCGATATAGTTTATCAGGTCAGCTATTAAAAAATAGAAATTTTTGCATAGAAATAGGACTTTTTGTTAGAATATAACGGCCTATCTAGCACTCATTTAAGCGTATAAGGGCCAAATAGTCATTTAAGACTTCTACGCGGGGAATTTCTACACATTTATTTATGTTTGGGGCCAATCAGCCAGATTGATACTTATACGCTAAACAAAGCAATGGTTGCACTGTGTTGACTGAAAAAGTTTAGTATTATTTTTATTACGTTCGTCATTAGATAGATAACAAAAAATGTCTCTTTTTCACCAATTATGAGATAGAACGCCCAAAGTGGTAAATTGGCCCATGTACGTGTTTTATTGAGAAAAAATGTTCAATGGCTCTAAAATATTTTTTCATTTTCGAGTTATTGGGGCGTTATTTTTAATTAATAATTGCCCAGATTATGTACTATACCTTTTTTTCTGTCCCATTTGCTATTTAATGCCAGAAATAAGTTTGATAATTGCATTTTAAGTTTGATTTAAGATTTCGGAGTGACTCTACTAAGACAATCAAAATTATACATCAGAAAATTAATCTATTAACATGCTTATTTCTTATAATAATCATTAGTCAAGTAATATATCTACTGCCTTAAGTTTCAGGAAAAAAACTTACTAAGAAACGTGACAGTGGATTAATGAATAGATTCAAAACTAATAAGACTTAAAATTACAGAGAAAGCATATATGTAATAAGAAATAGGAAAAATTTTGGTAAATTGTTAGAGTTCATTTACGTTAAATATATTGTATTTGAATAACTTGATGAAGACACGAGGCGTGATACACTTCATAAGTTTTAGATCGTTGGTCATTATTCTGAGCAATATGGATTTATTGACAACTGTGTCTTGGTAAAGGAGCATAAGCATGTGTCTGTAAATGCGACAGGTTTGGGTTCTATTCTCCTCCGAGGAAATAAAATATAATATTTTCACTTCTTCGCTCGAGGAAAATTGCGATGTTTAACATGATTCAACGCACAATGCCTACAGAATTCGGCGAAAAGTGGAGAGCAGAGCGCCCTAGCACTAAGCTCTGCCTATCCTGCTTTATACGGAATATAAAATAAAGCTAAGAAAAAATTAAATATAAGTAGTAGTTATAAAAAATAACTATTACAAAGGATGATGATGAACTAATTTACACCAAACAATTTATTCATGTATATTACTTGTATCATATTATAATAGACATGTATAATTTGTTTCTTACGTATTATATAACAAAATCGAAATACAGACTACTGGATGCAAGAAGATACTTATTAATATCATTAGCTGTGGGCCAAAAATAATAAATACTTCAATCAGTAAACCTATAATAGTCTAATCCAGTTCAAAATCAAACGAAATAGTCAGCGATATAATTAAACTAAAAACTGAAGAAAAGTGTGACGATTTCAGATTTTGATCCAAAGCTTAACTGTAGTGGCCAAAATCGAAGCAAGATTTTATTAATGTAAGCGACAAGCATCTTATTTTAACATAATTAAAAACATAAATTATTTTCTTAATCACAATACTCATCTGTACTCTAAATAAAGGCCACCTCGTGTGCCACCATTTAGTTATATTTTGAAGTTCTTCAAAATATAGCTTCTAGATTCGATGATCTTAAACAAAACTAAGTTGTTATAGCTATACTACAATTAGATATAAAATTTATGACATTAAAGAGATTCTATTTTAATTCAAAATAAAAATTCCCGGTTTATTCAGGTTAAAAACTCAGCGGGACATAAGTACAACTCAACAAACATACAAAATGTTTGTTTTGATTTGCTATCAGTTGAAAATTATAGACGGACCTAATACAAAATATTTACGTTTTATAATATAAAAAGATTTGTATTGACAGTCACATTAAAATCTTAGATCAACCAGTACGAACAAGAAAACAATTTGGAGAAATAGTTATTGCTGCTATAACCAGGTGTTACCGATAAAATTTTGTAAGAAGAAGGACTTGCGTCATTTATGTTGAAAATTATTAAACCACTAGATTATAACAACTTATTTACCAGTCGTGGCGCAGCGGCACGAGGTGTGACTGTAAAACCAACTGGTTGTGGGTTAGATGCCTCCAGAATTCGGCTGAAAGTGGGGAACGGAGTGTCTTAACACTAGGCTCCCTCTGTCTACTCTGCTGTGTGCGGGATACAGCGTGAAGCTGATATAAAAATTAACTAATAAAAACTTTAATCGCCTCTTATTATATCGTGTCAAATAAGACAATAAAAAAATATTTGTAAAAACAAAAACCCCGACTGCATAAAACTAGAAGAAAATAAACAAGCCCAATAGTTTATTAGGATTAACAGTCGGGACCTCTTTAAATTATACGCCGTTCCTGGTAAAGATTTTATTGATTGAAGAATTACTTATAGGTCCCGACTGTTAATCCTAATAAACTATTGGGCTTGTTTATTTTCTTCTAGTTTTATGCAGTCGGGGTTTTTGTTTTTACAAATATTTATTTATTTGTAGTGTTGATGGAGATGAATAAAAGTCTACTTACGAATAGCACTGAGTTTAATCAACACCACTTTAAATGTACATACAGTGTCAACACAATTATACACGACACGATATACAGGAAAGTCAACCACAAACATATATATAAAACAGAACGCGACAAAAACTGATTTGGAAGGAAATAATAAAGAAAACAATGGAACGTATAGAAAGCGCATCGAGTGGCAAGCATCGACTGTGAGAATTATAATATGCCGTCGACAAGTGGGTAGGAGTAAACATTACTCCTCACCGGTTCAGTCGACGGCAGCGAGCGCTTTTGTATAAATATACTAAATACGAATACTTGTTATAAAATATATAAATTATATTAAATATATGTATGTAGTCGTATGTATATAAATGATAAATAAATAAATTGCTATATTGAAATATATAAATAACACATATTAAATAAACTGTAAATATATATAATAGTTCCCTACATATTTTTCATTTTTTTGTTAGAATTTATTATGGTAATCATAATCATGATATACCTTTTTGAAATTCTGAAATTGAGTTCTTTAATTTGATACCCATATTGTAGTAATCGAAACGAAACATTTTTTTTCACTTCGTCCAATGGCGTCCCACAGCCGCCATGATTATTTTTTATTAACGTCACCTATCTAAGAACACTTGGGCTGCTAATACGAATCTAACGACACCTCAAATATGTAAATCCGTTCAGGGGTTCTGAAGATACGAGGTAATAAAGAATATTACATACATACAAGATACGCGCGAAAAACATAACCCTTCCTTAGCAGTCGGGAATAAGTAATTTTATCTCTTTATTTTTTGATTGATGTTATACGGACTTTATTGTTTGTCTGTCCACGTCAATCCTTTTTTTTATTAAAGCTAAATTTTTACTAGATTAAATTGTTAGATTTTAGTAAAATTCAACATTCAATTAAGCTTTTCTTTAAGAAATACAATATATTCATACAGAGGACCTCATAATAATCATTTTTGGGGCTGATTATTTTTTAAAACAATGCGTAAACGCGATTTTTTTTCTATTACTTAAATGATCTAAGTGGAAACTCAGTTATCATGTTACCAAATCGTATGACGTATAAATCTCTATGTGACATAGTTACCACAATACCTAACTTACTTTCATTCGTAATAATCAGTTGTTATCTTAGTCTCATACTTAATCAGTTTTATAAGTAAAATATGAAAAAAATATTATATTCTGTTATTTAGCATAATACGTGTAAAACAGCCAATGTGGTACATTGGCCTTTTTAGAGTGTTTTTAGATAAGAATAAATACAATAAAAACTAACGTATAAGGACCATTGTGCAGTAAAAACAAAACTAGGATAAATATAAATAAAATACTATGGTATATATAAAGAGGATAGTTGTCTTAGCTGATAAGCAAAGTTTCGTTTTCTTCAGATGTACCAACTTAAAATTATAGCAAATTTAAACTTTGGAAGCCTCTCCTGTAAAGTTGTGATTTCGCACTATGGCCCTTATACTTAGGAGCCATCGATATATAGTAGTAGTAGTAGCTTACGGAAAAAGACAGACCTGTATATTTACTACCTACTTACTACCTAGTTTAAATTCGGCGGGAAATGGGGAATGGAAGTGTTTTAATTGGGCACAGAGGATCCTAACACAACACACCTTGTCCTGCAGCACGTCGTCGTCGTCGCCCCACGCGCCGGCGGCCTCCAGCGGCTCCTCAGCGGCGCCCGCGGCCGCGCCCGCCACGCCCGCCTCCGCGCCGCCCGCCGCGCGCGCACCGCCCGCCACCTCGAAGAAGCTCCTGGGAAAAATAAAAGAGACACGCTTTTACAGATGTACCGGAAATATATACATGTATATTGTATGATGATAGGTGCATTTTAGCCAATCTTCAAAGTGTGAATAAGGGAAATATCTAAATAGGGTTAAAAGATTTCTATCCAATAAAGAGATAAACTAAGCAAATAAAAGCAATAAAAATCTAATATAATAACATTATCCACTATTCCAAATGGATTATCTTATACTAGTTTCCCTCTGTATAACCTGCTGTATGCGTGATACAACGTGAAGATAAATGAAAAAAAGGATAACTTACTTAGAAACAGCCAACAAAGGCCAATTAGGCTGAGCTTTCTGAACAGGTAGCGGTGGACACAGAAACTGGGCGTTTGGATTTGCCTTTGGTATCGGTAGGTTAGCTGCTTCTAATGCTGCCTTCAGTTCCTCAGCTTCTTTGATTTGTTTGTGATTAATTGCTGTTAAGTAGGCTAAGGATAGCTGGAAAACAGAAAAGAATGTTAATATGATATAAGTCCACTTCTTAGCTTCACTTAACATTCCGCACCTAGCAGAGTAAACCGAGAGAACCTGGAAACCTTATGTTAAAATACTCCGTTCCTCATTAGAACAACGACTTTCCCTACTTTCCGCCGAATTCTGGAGGTATAGCGTGTTGAGTGGTGTAAATCAACGCCGCGCTTTGCCTTAACACCAGAGCGAAGATACACATTTAAAAAAATATTAAATTTCTTCGAGTGGGGATCGAACCAGTTGCGTTTACTCTGTGCCACGACTGGCTTCACAAAATATTATTTCTATGATAAATCAAGATATTTAAATAAAATAAATAAATCAGCTTCACGCTGTATCCCGCACACAGCAGGGTAGGCAGAGGGAACGTTAGTGTTAAGACACACTTCCTTCCCCACTTTCTGCCGAAATCTGGAGGCATTGCGTGTTGAGTGGCAGAACTCAACGCCGCGCTTAACCTCGACACCAGAGCGAAGAAAGTATAATATAAGTATAAATTTAAGTAAATATTTCATTTCCTCGAGTGGGGATCGAACCCACAACCAGTCGGTTTTACAGTCACACCTCGTGCCCCTGCGCCACGACCGGCCTCTATATGTTAATGTTAATTTATATGCTAATTTATATGTTAATTAAAGTTAATTACCTGCCCAGCATTTTTCAAAAGCCGAATCCTCTCACTCACATCACCCAATAACAAAGCACCCTGGAACTGTGACGAGACGTCCTTCCTTATTTCCGCTATTTTCATCATTTTACGCAATTTATCCAGATTACCAGTTATCAAGTACAGGAATGAGAGCTTGTCGAAGTTCTTTGTACGTTGGTAGCACATTTCTACAATCTGTAAATAAAATAGATTTTTTTATTAAATACTAGACAAGCAGCCCAACTACGCTCGCTTTAGCTTTGAGATTATTTATTTAGTACACTGAATTGAGTTCGTGTTTTAACTGTTGGTATGCTGAATACCAACAGACCGACAGCAATACCACCAATTATATTTATACACCATCCAAG
>DWQW01010585.1:0-12032 GCA_018249695.1 Heliconius erato demophoon
AAATCAGGGTGCACACGCACTTGACCATCTGTGAACGTGGAATACTATTCGATTATATTTTTAATTTTTTATTCTTTAGTTCGTATGCAAAGGTTTTTTTGAGTTATGCCAAGATGTATGCGGGTAACGATTTTGTTTATGGTGTTTCAAGTATTAATATTGTGTTTATAGTTTATTATTTAATTATATCTTTTTATAAATAATGATATTTATTGATAATATTTTATTACTTGAGACCAGTTATTAATTAAGGGATAGTCGTGGTAAGTTCGATTCCCACTCGAGGAAATAATAATATGTGCGGCACGCAATTCCTCAACATTGGGCGCAAAGAGAAGAACAGAAGAAAAATGTTTTAACACTAGATTCCTGCTATGTGCAGGATACAGTGTGAAGTTAAAAAAATAGAAATAATATTATTTACATACTTTAAAAAAAAATAAAAAAATTGTCAAAGTAGAATTTATTTAAAAAATAAATTGTTATAAAGAAAATAATGGTTTTTCCCACTCTTATTAATGTATATATTAATCAAATATTTACATATTATATCATAAATCCGGTTTTATATCGTAATTCATTCACATTCACATATTATATCATAATTCTACTTTTTGATTTCCTCCGGACTCAAATGAAATAGTGTACTTTTATAACATTCAATATAAAAAAAATATTATTCATACATAAAATAACACAATATCTTCTTAAATATCTTAAATACACTAAATTCTATGTAAACTTTATATTTATAGTCAATCTAAAGTCCTAATAATTTAGCCGGAAGACCCAGCGGTCAAACATTAATACATTTTATAGCTGGCCGTTATTGCCGATTTGTAGTGCCCATTCGAGAGTTATCGAGGGTGGAAAGGATTATACCATTACAATAAAGGGTGGTTAGATTTAATCACCGCTGCCGGGGCTTTGTTCTGAATAGTTAAGTTTGGCACAATCGATTATTTCTAGGGAGTATTCAGTCTTTTGTCTGCTTAAATAGGATATGAAAAGGAATCGTGTGTTTATATACCTGTTCCAAAAGAAACAAATATTAATCAATTTTAAATTTATATAATTTAATTTTTATCCTAATGATTGACATTAAGATTTTTTTTATATAACTCGTTAATAATTTTCGCACCGATAATTTAGTTCAATTTTTTTTTGAAGTAAAATGGTTATCGAAAATGTATATCGATATGCTTTTAAGATGTTACTTGAATATTAATTTTTAAATAAAAAAAAATATCTTTCTGTTAAAATATGTAAAATAATAAAATGAAGAAAAAATAAACTCATTCACACATTCTAATCATGAGAAATGAGATAAATTTGATATTTCTAAAAAGTATTTTAAATAAGAAGTCTTATTACTAGTAGCACCATCTTGTATAACAAATTGGAATAATAAATATGTTGCCAAGAGACAAAAAAAATATATATATTTGACTCTGCACACTTAAGTTACGTCATATGTGACATTGACATTTGGCTTTTCAATATTAATTCAATATGACAGCTTTGTGACCTAACGTAATCGAATTTATATTCCATCGTAAATCATTTTCTTATCATAAAAGTATGACTAAATAATAATTTTCAGATAGTCCAAAATCAGAAGAGCTCCAAATATGTGGCAATTGATACATATGCAATCCTGCCAGCTATTGAGACAGCGGTTGGTCCTTCGTACCAAGTTCAAGTTAAAATTTTTGAATTATCACATAAAAGAAATATTTTTCACAGTTCAATGCTATTTTCAGATTGATGACACTGAAAACCAATGTTCTGCTGACAAATATTGTGAAAACTAAACCGTCTGCGGCAGTGAAACGTTATTTTTCAAATGTTAAGGCTCCAGCAGAGAAAGATGTGAAATCTAATGTTTTACTCTTATGTAGCCCGTGGAAGCTCTGTACAGGAGTTAGTTTAGGGTTAGCTGCTCGACTTTTGTATAGTAATGGCATAGTTTATTGTAAGGCACTTCCATCTAGGATTATACAGCGTAGGCCCAATATTCATGATGATAGTGCTAAGTTTGACTGGAAAAGGTTCTGGGAATACCTTTTACCACACAAGTGGCTTTTGGTTGCTGCTGTTGCAGTGAGTATTTAACTCTTGACCTTTTATCATATACAAAATTAATTAAATATTAAATTTTAAAAGTTAAACATATAATGAATTGTGAATGAAATGTTTCGTAGAGATGGAAGAAAAAACTAATAATAATTAGTAACTAACTTAATTATAAGCTCAATTTATTTAAAATCTTTTGTATTTTATATCTTTACAGTCAGCCTTAGCTGTTGCTTTTCTTAATGTATATATACCTGCAATGTTGGGAGTTATAGTGAATGTACTGGCTGGTATGAGAACAAATCCTTCTGTTGATTTCATAGAAGAAATAAAGATGCCAGCTTTAAAGATGATTTCATTGTACATGGGACAAGTAAGTAATATTTATTGGTAACCTTTTTTTTTCTACCTTATGCTAAAGCATGTATCAGCTCCCCATATTGAACTTTTTGGTCCCTAGGTAAAGTATTGAAAGTAAAAAATTGGAGTGTCTTTTATTGTTATTTAAAACTGCTAACAAGGGCAGTTTTCATTTTTGTTTAAAAAACTCTTAAATTCATTCACTCATTATCAAATGCTACAATGGCTACAAAATATGTGCTATGAGTTATATATATAATATATGTATATTTCTTTATATGTCATATTCTGTCAAATGTTTTATCCTTTAGTACAAATGATTAAGGAAACAATTTTCCTTTTTCCAATATAGCCGTGAAGGTAAAGAAGTAAAAGGGAATCTAGTGTTAAGCCAATTTTATAGATATTTTGTGTTAGGTGGCCAAACTCAATCCATTACTTTTGCCTCCCAGAATAAGGAAATCAAAACAATTTAAATATAATTATTTGGTCAAATCGAGATTGAACCTACAACAAGTGTTTACAGCCACATTAAAATGAGCATAAAATGAATATTATTTATTTATTACTTTGCAGGCAATGTTCACATTCTTTTACATTCATCTATTAGCTCAAGTAGGTGAAAGAGTGGCAGCACAAATGAAACAAGACTTGTTTGTGTCAATACTTCAACAAGATATGGCATTTTTTGATCAAGAAAGAACTGGGGAACTAGTTAATAGGTAAAATAAAAAATCTAATTAAATCAGCTTCACACTGTATCATGCACACAGCAGTAGGCAGAGGGAATCTAGTGTTGGGACACTTTGTTCCCCACTTTGTCATTTTGTGGAGGCATTGCATGTTGAGTTGTGAAACTCAACACCGCATTTTGTCGCGACACCAGAGTAAAGAAATGAAAATATTTATTTATAGAAATGAATATATTTAAAGTAACTAAAAACTAAAAACATTATTATTCAAAGTGTATAAAAGTATAGATATAATATTGATTACATCTCATGCAGAAAAGTTACCTGTGTTTCTAACACTATCTTTTTAATGCTATAATATAATGAAAAAAGCAACTATTGTAACTAGCTTGGTCCTCTCAGTAGAAACTGCCGTCCGGGTTGCTGGTAGCTTTAAAAATGTTGGGAATTTAAATTTTATATTTATCTATTGTTTATTGAATGTTTTAATATGGTAGAATTCTTTATATATTATTTTAATTTATTAATATGTTTTTCAGGATAACAGTAGATGTACAAGATTTTAAAAGTTCATTTAAACAGACAATATCTGGTGGATTGAGGGCAATTACACAAGTAAGTTGTTTTAATTTAATATTCTTTTTTTAGATTCACACTGTATACCGCGAATAGAAGGGTAAGCAGAGGGAACCTGGGAACCTAGTTTGTTGCCATTCCACTTCTATGTCAATCTTTCCTGCAAATTCTGGAGAAACTCACCATCACTTTTGCCAAAAAAAGAAATAAAAAAGGAGAACTATAAACAAATGTACATAGTATTTTACATACCCTACTAAAGATTTGAATACACTACTCTATAATATTAACATGTAATTTTATTTCTATACACTTTCACAGGTAGTGGGATCAGCAGTGAGCTTATTGGTGATATCTCCACATTTGACAGGATTGACAATGTTGTGTGTCCCCTCAGTGGTGATCGGTGGAACGTTTATTGGATCTTTATTGAGAAAACTGTCTAGAGATGCCCAAGCGCAGGTAAACGAATACTTAATTATACACTTTATTCGTTTTCAGGCAGTGTTGGATCATTAGCACGGCTTCTGACTCTAATTGAGATGGTTGTGGGTTCTATATACATAGGAGTGATTTTGGTTAATTTTAATTATAAACCAAGGGCGGCATTGAGTTCCGCTGATGAACATGCAACTTGTCGAGAATTGGGCGGTGTGTAAGGAATGGCATTTTAAAGCTGGTTAGCTAGTATTGCGGGATACAGCGTGAAATATTATCTCTGGGGCACAGAGAAACATCATGGTGGGTTCAGTGCCCACTCTAACCAAATATTTATTTTCATTTCCCCGCTCTAATAGAAAATATTGTAGCGTTGAGTTTCGTCCCTCAGATCACATGCGATGGAAAGTGGTCAGCTGAGTGTGTTGAGACTTCAATTTGAACCTGCACCTTTTATTTACTGTCCATACGCTTTGACCACTAAGCCATACGTTCTTATCTACGTCGACGCTTATACGCTTGTTACAATTCATTTATGTTGTTAGCATCTCTGTAGGAAGATTTTTACAAATTCGACATGGGTTCAAATTGTGGTACTTTCAAATTTTATACATTTTGTTAATAAATGTTATCGTTTTCTTAAATTTTAGATAGAAAAAACAACCCTCGTAGCAGAAGAAGCGATATCCAACATGAGAACAGTTCGAGCGTTCGCCGGTGAAGCGAATGAGGCTAAACTATTTGAACAAGAATGTGAGGCCGCGGCAGAACTTAGTATGGAATTGGGACTTGGCGTTGGTTTGTTTCAAGCTGGGACCAATTTATTTTTGAATGGGTAACTGTATATTTTAACTACGTAGATGTTTTACAAGGCAAAGCGGCGTTTAACTCCGCCACTTAATACGTAATGCGTCTAAATGTGGAATGGAGTGCCTTAATAATAGGTTTCCACTGCTGTCCCAGCTAGCTATGCGGGATACAGTGTGAAGCTATAATAATTTTTTTTTGTTTCACGCTGTGTCTCGCATTTAGCAGGGGATCAGAGGGAGTTTACGGCTCTCACGTAACGCATGATTTCCTAGATATTGTATATCGAGTGACGGAGCTCAAGGCTGCGTTTTGTCTTGTCACCAAAGTATCTAATCTAAGAAAATTAAGAATGAAAAATTTTATTGCACCTGAGTGGTAGTCAAACCTACCATTGCGTTTACAGTCCCACTGGACCACGATAGCTTCATTGTTGTAAATTATTAGTTTAATATAGTAAATTATTAGCTTAATATAGGAAGCACCTAGTGCAATAAACCTTATACTGACTCACTTTCATGAACTTTGGGACTTTGTTATGCGTGACCAGTATCGATGTTGTGTTTCCAAAGGTCTACTGAGGTCTCCTTCTCAACCTCTGTTATGACACACTCTTACTTTGCCAGTATTTTTTTTAAATAAATTATCCTCAATTAACAGGGGCTGTCGTAGCACAGAAGCACAAGTGTATAACTATAAAAGTGACGGTTGTGGATTCGATTCCCACTCGAGAAAATGAAATATATAATGTTTTTATTTCCCCTGGCTCTTGTATCGATGCAAAATTTCACTACTCAACAGGCAATGCCTCGAAAAGTGGGCTAAGCTATCTCTTTCTATCTTGTTACACGCTTTCAAAAAAAAAAACTAAATAATCTCAATTAATTTTATTTCAGTATGGTCCTAGCAACGATGTTCCTCGGCGGCCATCTAATGTCGACGGGACAAATGTCGGCCGGCGATGTAATGGCGTTTCTGGTGAACGCTCAGACCGTGCAGCGTTCGGTTGCGCAAATATCTCTGTTATTTGGCTCAGTGGTGAAAGGTGTTAGCGCTGGAGGAAGGGTTTTTGAGGCGAGTTTATAGTTTTTTAATGTAAAACTTTTTAAGGTATATTTTATTTTTCAGTTTACAATACAACCATGTTTTTGTAAATCAAATATAAATCATGAAAAACCCACAAAACACACACACACATTTTATTCCCTGTATAACTTATGTACAGATTAATAATTACAATTTTAATCCACAGTATATAAATAAGAAGCCGCAAATGGACACGTCCGGTACAAAAACGATCAAATACCACGAGTTTCACGGTGATATAGAGTTCAAAGATGTGACTTTTGCATACCCAACAAGACCTGAAGCTGTAAGTATATTTTTTTTTCATATAACAGAATAGTATATTATTAAGACTAGAATTCGAGATAATGCATTAAGTGGCTGAGGTTAACGCCGATGTATGCCTACCAGAGCGGTGGCATATGCTATCTCACAAGTATGTAACAATTTTTGTGAATTTGTTTTATTGTATATTACATGGAACATGGACATGGAAAAATAAAACCTTTTTTATTTATTTACATTTATATTTTCATTTCTCCGCTGTAGTGTCGAGGCAAAGCGCGGCGTTAAGTTCCGCTAAAAGTGCGGGATACAGCATGAAGCTGATTTTTTGTTTTTCTCTATTAACGCTTATTTTTAAGTTATTTAATTTAATAAATTTGTTTAACATATATATTTCCAGATAGTTCTGCAGAATTTCAACTTGAAAATACCAGCGGGGAAGACTATCGCCATAGTTGGTACTTCGGGTAATGGGAAATCTACTATAGCTGCATTATTAGAAAGGTAATAATATCATTATATTTTAAAATTTCATTTACTCAATAAAAACCTTTAAACGAGGCGAGTAAAAGCCACGGTTGTGGGTTTGGATCTCACTCGGTGGAATTAATTATATTCATTTTCACGCTCTGGTAACAGGTAAAGCGTAGCATGGATGTTTTTTTTCATTTGTTTAATATTTTATGTATTCATTCACCCCTCAGATTTGACGATATTTCGAAAGTGATAAGTCTCTTTTTTCTTTTACTATTTAAACACTTTCAGCGGTGGAGTTCAACACCGTACTTAGTTAAATAGATCGAGAATACACAATAAACATAAAATCAATATTTAAAAACAAATCCTTTCTATTTAGTTTTAAACCTAAGTACATTCGCTCCTTCCATCGACCAGGTTTCTGGTCGGTTTTCTAAATAAGTATTATACTTTGAAAAAAAAATGTTGAAAATAGATAATATAGATATTTGTGAGTTAGACCACCTCTGGCTGATCAAAGCTTCATGGCTACTCCGTTATATATTAAGAGCTACATTGCTAAAAAAAGCTTGAGGCCAGTCGTGGCGCAGGGGCACAAAGTATGACTGTAAAATCGACTGGTTTTGAGTTCGATCCTCACTCGAGGAAGTGAAATATTTATTTACATTTATATTTTCATTTCTTCGCTCTGGTGTCGAGGCAAAGCGCGGCGTTGACATCCGCCACTCAACACGCAATGCCTTCAGAGCTCGGCGGAAAATGGGGAAGAGAGTATCTTAACACTAGGTTCCCTCTGCTTACCCTGCTCTGTGTGGGATTTTTTATAAGTTTTACAACGTGAACTCATGTCCTTTGTTTTTATAAATTCATGTTGTTTTTGGCTTGACAGTTTTGCACTATTTTCTTTATAGATTCTACGACGTAAACTCTGGTTCAGTAACAATTGATAATATTGACATTCGGGAGTTAGACCACCTCTGGTTGCGGGGCAGAGCGCTGGGGCTCATCAGTCAGGAGCCGGTGCTGTTTGCGACGAGTGTTAAGGAGAATATTAGATACGGGCGGCCGGATGCTACTGATGCGGAGGTATGTGGGTTTGATTTTTATTTAAATAAAAATATTATTATAGTTAAGCTTCTGCCGACTGGGATCAGCTTCACGCTGTATCAAAGTCGGCAGAGGGAACCTAGTGTTAAGACACTCAGTTCCCTACTTTCCGCCCAATTCTGGAAGCATTGCGTGCTGAGTAGCGGAACTCAACGCCGCGCTTTGCCGAGACCAGAGCGGAGAAATGGAAATATAAATTTAAATAAATATTTCATTTCCTCGAGTGGGGATCAAACTCACAACTAGGTTCGTTTACAGTCAGACTTTGTGCCCCTGCGCCACGACTTTTTATGGCCCCATTTTTTTTATTTGAATTTATTTTTAAAATACAGAATAAATAATTTCTGTTCTTTTATTTTCAGCTTCACGCTGTATCCCGCTCATTGCAGGGTAGGCAGATGGTACCTAGTTAACACTACGTTGCCCATTTGTTTTGTACTGTTCTTTGATTACGTCGTTCCGAATAACCATTTTTTGTTTAAATATCTACCTGAACTTCCAAACATGCGAGTTCAACAGTATTTATATTTCTTTGGTCACGATTTTTAACAAAAATCTATTCTATATAAAGTATTGAATTCTCGTTGAATGGAAAGTGATATTTTATTTAGTTATACTTCAATAAGTTTGTATAAAAGCAAATTTTTCAAGTTAACTAATATTTTATGTTCATAGGTTCACGCTGTATCTTGCAAATAGCAGGATAGGCAGAGGGAATCTTTTCTTCAAAAACTCCATACCCCTTTCTCCGTCGAATTTTTAAGGCTTTGAGTGGCCGAAATTATCGCCGCCCTCAGCCTTGTTACCAGAGCCAGGAAATAAAAACTAATTTATTTTTTTTTAAATTAATATAATTTCTCGTTGTGGTGCAGCGACACAACGTGTCACTGTAAACGTGACGGTAGTGACTTCGATGGTCTCTTGGGAAGAAACCACCGGATATCGGAAATAACATTAAACAAATATATGTTTTTAATATTCACATGCTATATTACTAGGTGTATCAGGCAGCTAAAACAGCCAATGCTGACGAATTCATCCGCAACTTCCCCAATGGGTACAACACTATGGTAGGGGAGCGAGGGATGTCCCTCAGCGGGGGGCAGAAGCAGAGGATAGCTATCGCCCGCGCCGTCCTCAAGAACCCACCTGTTATGATATTGGATGAGGCTACTAGGTTATTTTTTTTTAATTTCTTTCTTTGCCATATTATACAATATACTAAATTAGATGGAAGAAACACATACAAAGTAGACATATTTTTATAAGTTAGATTTAAATCTATAACACAGCTGACGTACATACAATTAATTACAAATAAATATATGTTTATAAGTTCTGGAAACAAGATTTTTAAAATTGACAATAATAATTTTTAATAATAAAAATTTATAATAAATAAATTGATAAAATATCTGAGGCCGTCGTCGCTCAGAATGCATAAATAAAGAAATGTTGTGAATTCGATTCCCAGTAAGACTGAAATATTTTGTATTTTCATTTCTTCGTTCTGGTGATGAGGCAAAGCGCGGCGTTAGGTTCCGCTGCTTAACACGAAAAGTCTTTAGTATTCTCGGTGGAAAGTGTTTTAATCGGAATGATTTTTTTTAATAGTACCTATTGTTAAAAAAATCTGTACCAGTTAATATATCTCACTTGTTTACTTGCGCTTAATTTAAAAAATAAAACTTTTGAATTGTTACATCTAACTAAAAATTATACAAAATATTTACATAATATAATATTACCGTAGCGTTTGGCGCTCCGTTCTCTCTGACTACCCCGCTAGGGATAAAGCGTGAAGCTAAGTTAAGTTAAGTTATTTACATAAATTATAGGCTATTTATTGTTCTATTTTGATTACTGGAAAATTTCGTCTAAATCTGTCCAGTAGTTTTTGCGTGTAAGTGGAACAAACACGCATCCGTCCTACCGTACCGTACCATACCGTACTTTTACATCGAAAATTCGGTGGGAAGGGGGTAACGAGTGTGTTAACCCTAAGTTTCTTCTGCCTATCACGCTATATGCGGGATACAGCGTGAAGCTAAAATATGTATATATATTTTTTATTATCCTACAGTGCTTTGGACTCAGCAAGTGAAAAAGTCGTACAAACTGCCCTAGAAACAGCTTCCAAGGGTCGCACTGTTCTCGTTATAGCGCACAGATTGTCAACAGTCAAGAATGCTGATATTATAGTTGTGTTAAACAAAGGAAAAATTGTTGAGGTATGTTTTTCTTTTAATTTGTAAAAAATACCCTATAGAGGCCAGTCGTGGCGCAGAGGCACAAAGTGTGACTGCAAAAACGACTGACTCTGGGTTCGATCCCCACTCGAGGAAATTTCCATTTCTTCGCTTTTTTACTCTTTAGAGGTTCCAACAACATAAATAAGTTGTAACAAGCGTATAGTTATTAGTTATTAGGCTTAGTGGTTAGAGAGCTTGGACAGTTTCAGATGTTCAAATCCCGCTGCGTTCAAGTTCTTAAAAATCTTTTTGCTTTCCCAAGTGTGGAATAATGCTTTAAAATGTACCTTGAAATTTTTATTATTCTTTTAAATAGTTCTGAAAAAAGTAAATTATCTATTTTAGTAGTATTTGAGGATATTGTGGTTTATTAGGATAGTGTTTTTCTGTAAAGATGAGGGTGGTGAGTTTGATATCCATTAAAGAGAATTAATTACTTCCAGTTCCCTGATTTGGTAAACTCAAAGCAATTTATCTCTAATTCGGCGATGCGTGGTGAACAGAGCCTTGTCTTCACCTTAACCTAAAAATTAATCAGTTTATAAAAAGATATTGTGTTAAAAATAATTCAGTTTCACGCTGTATCCCACACACAGCAAGGTAGGTAGAGGGAACCTAGTGTTAAGATGTTTGTGTTTTTTTTGTATAATATATTTTATATTTTCACAGATGGGCACTCACGAGCAACTAAAGAAATTAAAAGGTCACTACTGGAACTTAATAAAACAACAAGACCAAGATTCAGAATCTAAATCATGATCAAAATAATTTAAGTCATTTTTTTTTATTTCTAAAAAAATATAGACAATTATGTATTATAAACACAATATATTAAATACTGCCACTATAGAGGTATAATGAAGCAATAGTCACCAGTTCGATTTCTAATAGATGCAATTTTTATAATTTTTTTTATAATTTTTTTATGTTATATGTATTTTTTATATATTTTATAATAAATAACATAACCTTTTTGTGAAATAGTCATTCTCATCAATGATCTTTGGGAAGCGGAAGCTTCTAAAAATCTCTACAGAGATGCTAACAAAGTTAATAATGTTAAATAAGTTTTAACAATCAGATAAGAATCGATGTAGATCATTAAGAGAACAGAAGAGGTTCAAATCCAAAGCGTTACTTTTGATTTTTATACGTTTCTAAATATTACTCTTTTTCTCAATTTTATATATGTTTATTAATCTGGGAGAAGTGAGGGGCGGAGGTTGTTAGAAGTTTGGTTAGGTTAAGCGAAGTTTGGTCTGGTCAGAAATAAGATGGGTTGGCAAGGATATCACTTTCATATTTAGTATTATATATGTGTTTTCATTTATTTGAGGCTAGTCACAGCACAGAAGTATAAGCGTATGACTTTAAACACCAGGTTGTGAATTCGATTCTCACTTGAGAAAATTAAATATTTAATATTATTTTTCTCGCTCTGGTAACGAGGCAAAGCATGGCGTTGAGTTGTGCCACTCAATACGCGACGCCTCCAGAACTCAGCGGAAAATGGGGACCGAAAGTGTCTTAATGGGAACGGAGTGTCTTAACTCTGCCTACCTGTTACATGCGTGAAGCTAAAGAAACGATATTTTTATTTCGACGGCTCATGCATTTTTTTACTAAATCAATGGAGAATAATATGAACGATATTGTAACCACTTTGTATATTTTTTAACAAACCATTTTTCATATTTTAATATTTTTTTTATTTGTAAGTAGTTAAAAATAGTATGTAATTCGCAAAAACAATAATATATAGATGCTATCAATAATGACAATAGTATATAATATAAAATTTGTTATGTTGTTGGAAATTTTATATACAGCGTGTTGTGTAAATAAAATAAATAGTTTTTATATGATGTTTTGTTTTATTAAAAATCATTTTATGTAT
>DWQW01010586.1:0-12032 GCA_018249695.1 Heliconius erato demophoon
CCAGAGCGAAGAAATGGAAATATAAATTTAAGTAAATATTTCATCTCCTCGAGTGGGGATCGAACCCACAACCAGTCGGTTTTGCAGTCACACCTCGTGCCGCTGCGCCACGACCGGCCTCAAACATTTTGCAGTAGTAAAGTACTAGAGTATCGTTCCAAATGTGCAAAAATTGCAAAAATCAAAGATCTTATTATATTACTAGCAACCTATTCCCGGCTTCGCCCGCTAAATTTGTTCAATTATTTTTCGTGTTCTAATAACATATCACTTTTAAGGCAATATCAAAAGGAACTGCAGATCATTTAAGATATAATTAACGTCCACTTCATATTTTAAAAAGAAAAAACAACAGTTTTAATAATCAGTTAAGTACAAAAAAGGCACAGATAACAAAAATCTGTGGCGCATAAAAACTTAATAAAAATAAAATAAAAACAATGCATCAAAAATTCAAATTTCAGCCAATTCAGCAAACATTTTGTAGCATTTAAATCGTTTAAGCCAATCGGCTTAAACGATTAACTGAAATTAAACTGAAATTAGACTGAATAAACACATAGATTAATAGACAAGCTGACAATCAGACAAAAAAATTAAAAATACATTATTTTGGGTTCTGTTACATTGATAAATATCATGTCCCATGATAGATTTTCTCATACGTCTTATGTAAGGATAGTGATCAGTTACAAATTTATTATTAAAATGGATATTATATTAAGTATAGTTATAATATTTTTCCATACACCACTATAAAAGCCAGTGAATTTTACTCATTTAATATAACATTTAATTTTAAATGAACGGTTTAAATTAATGGCACATGACTCCACACAATTGCCATTTTGCTTTATCATTCATTTCGAGTTACGCTCTTTGTTTTTAAATTACTTTGAGTTAAGTTTATATTAGGTTCCCTCTGCTTACCCAGCAGGGTATCTTGCATTGCTATGAAGGATACAGCGTGAATCTAAAAAAAATCATAAAGTGAACCTAAAGTTTGGCAGGGAGCGGATGGGTACGAAGAGCTGAAGATCTAGTGTGGTGGCGAGAATTGGGCAAAGTCTATGTTCAACAGTGGACGATCAATGGCTGTCGACGATGATGATAATGATGATGAGCCTCCGTTTGTTTTGCAATCTGTTTGTTTGGTTGAACGCACTTATCTTAGAAACTCAATCTTCGAATAGAAAACATATTTTTATGTTAGAAAGTCTATGCGTCGAGAGCAGAAACAGTTACAGCTACGCAAAAATCCTGCATAAATGGAATTATTAGTAATTTAAAGTCCTATGTAAAAATCTACAACAGCATAATATCAGAACTCAACGCCGCGCTTAATCTTGACAACAGAGCGAAGAAATGGAAATATAAATTCAAGTAAATATTTCATCTCCTCGAATGGGGATCGAACCCACAACCAGTCGGTTTTACAGTCACACCTCGTGCCGCTGCGCCACCGCTGGCCTCAAATTCAAAGAAATATTAAGTAAATACATGGATTCTTCGGTTCGTTCGTTCGTTTGAAATAAATCTATATAAAAATGCCTAAAACTAACTTTTTTACCTGTATTCTTCTCTCTAAAAGTTCAGTACTTACAGAGAAAAATGTGACCATACAAATAGATAGACAGACAGACAAGAAATTAAAAAAAAAATCTTTTTGCTTTCTATTATTCTTTTTAAGTGTCCCTATATCCATTTCACTCAAAATTACTAAATGTACAGACTAAATATTTTTACTGTTTTATTATATATAGAGATTGTATAGGTACGTTTAAAATGCATAATATTCTAATGTTCTTTCTAAAAATCAAACAAAAATGTTCCTAATTTGATATTGTGCCATTGAATATTTTTTAAATATTAAAAGTATGGAAATTAAAATGTTCAAACATGTTAAGACGACGACTAGAAACTAATAAATATAAGTTAGGTACTAGTCGTTGCCTGCAACATCGTATAAATATTAATCTTTTAAAATACGAGTAAAATATGTATTCTAGGGACCGGCGCTATATTTACTGTACCAGAATTTTAATAACTCAACGAAATTTCTTAGTGAATTTCTACAGGAAAATGTTTACTACCTGCAGAACAGGGGTAGTTCAACCCTTTGCTACAAACGGATGAACTGAATAATTTATACCAATATTTTGTTTAGGAACTAACCTACAAAGGAAAGCAAGCGCTTCCGTTTGTTCTACCCAATAATGTATGCGTTTTACGAAAAGTTTGTAATTAAAACATTGTTTTTGAATTACTTGAGAATATTATGGATACATAAGAGTTAAAGAAAGGGTTACTAAGACTAAGGATTATTTTTTAATTATAATTGAAATGAATTTGCTTACATATATTTTTGCGTTTTTTGTTTATATATCGTATCATATTACTATAATGAAATTAACTCTTTTATATAATGTTTTTAATATTTTAGTAAATAATGATGTACAATGATAAAGAAATAGTAAAAAGTATATATAGAAATAGTAGGAATATATGATTTTAAAATATTTATATGTACGCACACGTGTTTGTAATTACAGGATGGATTAGGATTTTTTATAAATATCTAGGAGATCTAGGCTGAATTTCGGCTGTAACTGATTTAAAAAAATGGCTTGAAGCCAGTCGTGGCGTAGTGGATTTGGGTTCGATATTCACTTGAAGAAATGAAATATTTCATATTTTAATTTCTTCGCTCTTGTGTCGAGGCAAAACGAGGCGTTGAGTTCCACCACGTAACAAGCAATATCTCCAGAATTCGGTGAAGAATGGTGAAGTTTAAAAAAAAAGAGTGACTGACGTAGTGATGATGTATGTATATTGATACCCATTCTCATACTGATAACAGGGGTAATAATGAAATCCTACATTAATAAAAATCGTTGTTAGGAGCTAGGAGTCGTATAAACGGTCATAAATTCCATGCAAACGAAATAGCGGAGAATAACTAGTTTATAAATAGAATATTTCACTTGCATTGAAAATTTCGTAGTAGATATTGTAACCAAAACTGCCATTTATGTTTCAGAATCAATGTAGCAAATCCTGTTTTAAGTGGGCTTTGAATTTAGATGCATTTTGCAGTCTATTTTAGGTATCCATGTTTATAAATTTATACAAATAGACATGGATAGGTATATAGGTATATAATAAAATGTAATTTAGAATGGTTGTGTACAGCTTAACACCTTTTCCGAAACCTAGTGTTGAGATTTTTTTACGTTGTCTAATCAATTCAATGTCAGTCAATTTTTCATACAGTGAGTGGCGGACAGTGAGTGGCGGAACTCAACGCTCTGTTTTGTTAACCAGATCAGGAGCGAGGATTGATCAATATGCTTGTTATAGATTTTGTCGGATTATTAGGTATCTTAACTATAAGTATATACCCTATCTAGTAAATAAAACCATTTGTTTATGTGTAAATATATTTATTAAGTTAAAGATGTATAGCGATAAAAATATAATTTGATTATGATTTTAAAACAGTACAAGTATATTTTTATGATCGTGTAAAATATTTATATATTTAGGAACATATTTTATTATACGAGTAGCTCTCATATTTTACTTCTCAGCTAACCATATGTCTGATGTGCAATCACCTCCTGGGTATCTGTTAAAGTGAAATATATATTTTTTTAATTAATTTCTTTTTTCTAGCTTCACGTTGCGTCCCGCACATAAAAGGGAAGGCAGACGGAACCTGCTAACCTAGTGTTGATTTACATTCCTCACTTTCCGCCGAATTTTTAAAGCATGGCGTGTTAAATGGCGGCACTCAACGCCGCATTTTGCCTCCTCCCCAGTGCGAGGAAATTAAAATAAGAAATATTTTATTGCCCCGCGTTTTATTGTAGTGGGATCGAACCCACGACAAACGCGATTACAGTCACACTTTTGTGCCCTTGCGCCACGACGGTTTCGTGTAGTCCTAAAGTTACATAATATAAACTAAATTATATACATAGTTTAGTATTAGCACAATAATAATTTTAGTATTAACATAATGTTTAGTTTTTAATATTTTCAATGTCACTCTTTAAAGTAACACCATGAAATCAATTATGTTGAAGAGCTGTAATTAGCTAGTCAAAGATAAACCTTTTAACGAAAAATTTTATTTGAAAAAAGATAACAAATATAATTAACCTTTTAAATATTAACTTTATATATTATAGTTAATATATATATATATATATATATATATATATATATATATATATAAGAAAATAAGTAATAAAATTTACATACATATATCTACAGTATACTGTACTCTATAGAGTATAAAAAAAAGAAAATAACCAAATACAGATTATAATATATACATATTGATATTTAACATCTTATCAATGTACTCAATAAAATGCCATAATCACCTCATTTCATGCGCCAGTACTGGCCCGTTCGGCTCCTTACCGAAGTCCACAAGAAATTCTGGATCCAATTTCATGCCTCCGTTCACAGTGTCCACGTCTAATTTTACTATCCAGCCTCCCTAGATGACATGCAATAGAGAAAATCTATGTAATTATGTATAGGCCAGTCGTGGCGCAGGGGCACAAGCGTGTATGAATGTGCTCGCAATATATTGTGAGTTCGATTTCCACTGGAGGAAATCAAATATTTAATATTTTCATTTCTTCGCTCTGATATGCACGCAATCCCTCGAATATTGGGTGGAGCATGGGGAACGAAGAGTTTTAACACTAGGTTCTCACTGCCTACTCTGCTATATATGTGCGGCATAGCTTTGCTATGTTACCAGAGCGAAGAAATAAAAATATCAATAAATAATAATTCATTTTGCCGAGTGGAAATCGAACTCACAACCATCGCGTTAACAGTCACTCGGCCCAACGCTAGCTCTCGGTCTCGGCTGTCTCTTGGTATATGTTTATTTTTATATGTTTACATGTGTCAATGTAAGGTATACTTATACATATATGAAAAATAATATTGAAGCGTTGGCCACTGGGAGTTTGAAGAATGTTCATCTATAATAAAGTTCTCTATAATAAAGTTAATTGGTTTTGATGAATTACCTCTTGAGCCATTTGCGGGTAGAACTGTTTGTCCCACGGCGAGTACAGAGACGAGGATACGTATAGACGTTTACCGTCTAGGGACAGTTGCAACATTTGGGGGCCTCCTTGTAATTGCTTGCCTTTTAAGAATACGGGCTTAGGTGGAACCTAAAGAAATTATAAGAATACATTATTATAAATATAAATAATACATAAATAATAATCAGGTAAACATAGAAGTTCTGACATTTATATGGTACTTGTGTCGAGTTTACCAAGTCTGTGGTTAGCTTTCTCGTTAATAAACAATAAAATGTGTAATACAGAACTTTTTTTTCTCAAGAGTATTTTTCCGGTCAAGTGTGACTCGGACTCGCCCAAAGAGATTTCCGTACCAATTTCATGATTGTGGGTCAACGGTAAGTACAATTTTTAAAAGTTGACCAACTTAAATATTATTTAGAAAACGTATAAAAATTTGAACGTAGCGGGACTCAAACTTGCACCTCCAGGAAACCGACCAGGTCGATCGGTTCAGTTCAGTCTGAAATAAGTTTTTTTCTATAAATGATTAAAAGAGTTCTATCGATTCAAATAGCTATAAATTTTAATTTTTTCGATTGACTTTCCTTTATTTGCACTGTAAGTTCTCATTAACGGATTCGCTGATCGCTTTGATTACACAACAAATTTCACATAAAATGTAGCAAAAATGATACATAAATGCTCGTATCTTTTGAACTGACTTAGAAGCTTTTATGCGTCAAGGAACCGTAGACTTTGATATATATTTGACATTAATTTCAGCTTGATATCTCCACGCCATCTCTAGATAATGGTCTTGACAGACGGACAAAAGGGAAAACGAAGTGATCCTATAAGAGTTTAATTTTACCTTTTGATGTACGGAACCCGAAAAATAAAATAAAACAATTTGGTAAATATACGTACCTGTAGCATAGAAATAAATATACTAACACACGTTACTACAATTCAATTTATTGAAGCCTCGTTCACATACATAAATAACGAGGTGTACTATACGAACAAAAGAACGTTAACCATTAGTATGCTGGTTTAGACCATTTGAAGCTTGAAAGTAATTTAAAAAACAAAAGCTGAACTCCAAATGAATGATACAGCGAAACGGTAATTATGTTTAGTCATGTGGTGTTAATTTCAAATACGAAGTGTTAGACAAAAGGAACAATGGCCAGAACAGAAGTTGTTTTCCTAATTAAATGGAGTTGTTGTAGGTGGGTGTGGCTGTAAATGAAATGGCTGCGGGTTCGATTCCTTATGCGTTATATCAATGAATAATGATTATGTTCAAATTATTTTCAATTCCTTGCTTACTAGCTTCCGCAAAGCAAAGCTGGAAACAAATTGTTTCGATTTTTTCTTAAGTTCACGTTTGTTTTATCAAAATAAACACCGGAAACCTATACTTAATTAGAAAACGTATAGAAATTTGAACGTAGTTGGATTCGAGCCCGCGCCTCCTGTAAACCGACCAGGCGCTCTGACCACTAAGCCATACGTTCTCATCAAGCTACGTCAAAATTATCGAAACCGGGAACCTAGTCACTTTGTTCACTATTCATACATCAGTTTCACATTGCTAAAACGTATTCAAGAGAAAATATCTGGAAATAATTATTTTTTTACCTCCATTTCCTTGTCTTCTACTACTTTAAGGCCAAAACTCGCAATTTGTCCTCCTAATTGAACTTTGCTTGTCAACTTCGGATTACTTGGATCTGACACGTCATACTGCCTGACGTCCCCGTGAAGCCAACAAGAAAAGTATAAATATTTGTCATCAAGTGACAAAATAATGTCAGATATTAAGCCTGAAAAGGTTAATGGAATTGTCATGTTAATCTGAATTTAATCTCAGAAATGTCAAGATTACGAAATCACTAACATATTTCTTAGACGTAAGCAGTATGAATGAAAAATAAAAAGTAATGTATTATGTTATTATTTCCATAAATTGCACATTGTATAACAAAAAAATATTTACGACGAAATTGAATGTCCTCAATACAAATCGTTATTAATTAAATATTATTATAATTGTTTTTTCAGCTACACTCTGAAGCACACACACACACACACACACACAGCTGTATCCTGCGCTCAGCAGGGTAGGCAGAGGGAACCAAGGTCTCGAATATTATTTATTGAAAATTTTATTATGATAAAATTAAGTGTATCTAGTTTTAATGTAATGATTGATTTGAGTATTATATATAGTTCGAAAATAGCATCACTATTAAATTTGCTAGCAGTTTTTAGGCTGTATCACCGCTTAGAAGATTCGGACAGATATGTATATGTACCTATATGCTATGTAAAATTTGTTATTGTTACTTATTTAGAAAACGTATAAAAATTTGAACGTAGCGGGACTCGAACCTGCGCCTCCTGGAAACCGACCAGGCGCTCTGACCGCTAAGCCATACGTTCTCATCGAGCTACGTCGAAATTTTTATACGTTTGTTACAACTTATTTATGTTGCTAGCATCTCTGTAGGGAGATTTTTACAAATTTCCGCTACCCAAAGATAATTAATTACTAAGAATTAAGTTTGGCAAGAGAGAATACTGTTATTAAGTGAAACTGAGAGAAAAGTGTTATTCCACACTTAGAAAAAAAAATACTTATTTAGAAAAGGTTCGAGTCCCGCTACGTTTAAATTTTTATACGTTTTCTAAATAAGTATTTTTCTTTCCTAAGTGTGGAATAACACTTTAAAAATGTTTAAAAATATTTGTTATTGTTATTTGTATGAATAGTCTTATTTGTATGACTGTTTATTTATTTCTGTATATTCAGCTATTAAGAATTTTATTGTTCGTAGAAATAATATATCAACTACTCAAATTAAGGAGGCAGTTTAATTAAAAACCAATTTATACCAAAATAATTCTGTCTATTCTATTGATATTTAAATTTAAGAGTCACCATTTTTATGATTATTACCATTTATTTTACTCTCAACACCATCCTTTATTACAGTTTTCGCTGGAACATCAATAACTTTATCCGTTACCCATTTCCCGTTATCAGATTTATAAAATCTGAAATAAAATAATTGTTTATAACCACATTACCTTTTAAACATACTGGCTAATAAATTAGGGCTGTTCAGTATATATATTAAAGTGTTCTTACCTGTATACGTTAGCCTCGACAGCGCATCCGACAAATCCTACACCGGATTTGGGATCATGGAGAAATCTGATCTCAAGGGGTGCGCAACCCTCGCTGCCTAAGTCTATGACTTGTTGTAACTCACGTGTGGACCATTTGTAGACGTTGAGAGAAGTGCCGTATCGTTCAGCATTTGGAATATCAGCTGCATGGAAGCCTCTTTAGATGAAATATATTTATTTTACTAATACTATGTGCCGCATATAGATTTAAAATATTTATTAACATATACAAAAAACTTATTTTGAACGTATGTATTAAATATTAATAGAAATTGGAAGCTTAATAACAAATTCATATTGAAAATAAAAAAAAATTAAAGGTTACGACGTACTTGTATTTGAATTAAACTTACGACTTATAGAACTTTGGTGCACCCCATTCGGACGCAATCATCACATCGTGGTAGGGTTGGTACCAAAAGTCGTAACCGAAATTCGCCGGCTTTCCCTTAGTCCATGTACCTACGAAAGTTTAAGCAATAGGTATAGGGTATACCTATCTATTAATTTAGTATATAGTGTTTATAATGTATCTTACTTTAGTAAAATATATATATAAAAAAAAAACTACTTACGGACATCTTACCTGCGATGTGTCAAAAATATTTATTAATTTATGTAACTTTTTTTGAATTCTGAATTCTGTAGACATTGCGTATTGAGTGGCAGAACTTAACGCCGCGCTTTGCCTCGACACCAGAGCGAAGAAGTGAAAATATTAAATGTTTCATTTCCTCGAGTGGGACTCGAACCCTCGACCCGTCGCGCACTTAATTAATACCTAATTTTTAAAATATACATACATCAATAGTAATATTAAAGATGATATATCTATAGTATAGTTCAGCAATAAATCACACTCCTATTCACCCACGTAAACCACTTACCTGTCACTTTCAAAGTTTCCCCATCGATGAGCACAAAATCCCCTTTTCCGTTTTCATTTTCGTCACCCATAGTTGAAATCATGATTTCACCACTGGCGAGGCAGTGGGTCGTGTGGGGGAAAGTGCAGTTGAACGATTTCATCTCAGAACCATCGATTACCTGATAATGACGTTTTTAGAATATGAATCAGCTTCACGCTGTATCCCGCACACAGCACACACACACACAGGGTAGGCAGAGGGAATCTAGTGTTAAGACACTTCGTTCCCCAGTTTCTGCCGAATTCTGGAGGCATTGCGTGTTGAGTGGCAGATCTCAACGCCGCGCTTAACATCGACACCAGAGCCAAGAAATAGAAATATAAATTTAAGTAAATATTTCATCTCCTCGAGTGGGGATCGAACCCACAACCAGTCGGTTTTACAGTCACACCTCGTGCCGCTGCGCCACGAATGGCCTCCTTATTATTTGCTTACCATTTTATTTTATTTTTTTTTACAATATGAAAATTCGATAAGGGTTCTGGACACAGAGTGGTAGAACATTTTTTTTTTATGAAAATTATGATTTTTTTATGTGAGAATGTGTAGGTAATATTTGAGAACATCGTAACTTAGTGGAGCAGGTGGGTTTGATACACACTCGGTTGATAAATTATTTTCATTTCTTCATCTTGACAGACAAAGGGCGGTGTTGAATTTCGTCACTCGGCAAGCAATTCGAGTGAAGCGTTGAATTCGAGTGGTATCGGAGTGTCCTAACACTAGATTCACCTTGTCTAACCTTACAAGAGTGACAAAGCCAGAAAAAGCGTGAACTACAAAATGAATATATTTTATTAAATTTTTACTGTTAAAATATATTTTGGGCTGAAAAACCTAGCTAGCTATAAATATATATAAATACATTTGGTTAGCTTATTCAAAAGTCCAAAAAATTAATATAAGAAACAATCTTCGAGGTCTTAAATAAATATATGTAAATCATTTCGTAGTCACGAGTAATCTTATATAATATACATAAAAGTTTATGTTTATACTTAAATTTGTTTATATTTATAAAAAAATCAAATTAAATTAAATCAGCTTCACGCTGTACCCCGCACACAGCAGGGTAGGCAGAGGTAGGTAGAAGTAGTTCTTCGTCCTTGAGTGGTGGGTCTCAACGCCGCGCTTTACCTCTATACCAGAGCGAAGAAATGAAAATAAAAATGTAAATAAATATTTCATTTTCTCGAGTGGGGATCGATCCCACAACTAGTTGATTTCACAATTGCACTTTGTGCCCCTGCGCCACGACAGGCCTTATAATAACAAACTATTGTATGTTTAACAAAGAAACAATTCACTTTAGCTTTAAATAAAATTAAATTAAGAATAATTCCTTATACTTATTAAATATAGATATTATATTTTTATACGTAACTATCCCCAAGTAGGGCCAAAATATTAAAATAATATTTAAATCTCATATACCTCACACAGTTTTAAAATTTAAACCCATTAACAAAATTTAAAACAAAATTCATTTTAATAATGTCAGTAAAATAGTTGGTAATACTACCGAACTAGCTGATATTGGAAGAGACACAACTACCGCTATGGTAGTTGGACTGTGATTGACTGAACGTCGAGAAGGGCTTCGAACATTTGCTGCATAGTTCACATTATTGGAGTTAGTAATATCCAGATAATTAATTGACATATTGGATCTATTGGCTATTATAGAAACTATAATGTAATGCTATATTATAGTCCAATTAGCTTATACTATATAGTATAATAAATAGCTACCAATAATTCGACAGTGTTCAGCCATTGGAAATAATGATTATTATAGCTCATGTCCAATTTAATTGAGATTCTAATTAGAAAATACAGTGTGCGTCCGCAAAATTTAAAATATTATATTAAAATACATATATATTAGTATGTGTGTAACACATATGATTTATTTCTTTAATAATACTAGGTAGAGGTTCGAGTAGAAGCTATCGCGGCGCGGTGGGGCTGCTTCTGGTTGTAAGGGTGGTGGTTATGGGTTTCGTTTCGTCTCCACTCAGATGAATGATTACATTTAAATTATTTTTTTCTGCTCTGGTCTAAGGGCGACCTTAAATACACCCCAACAGATTATGTTTCTATAATTGAACGGAATGTTGGGTAAGGAGGATTTTTAACATCAATTTATCCTGCCTGCTGTATGGTTAATACAGAAAACTGTTTTTCTTTTAATAATATATTTTGTATACTTAATACTAATTTTAACTTACCTATAGAAAATATAAGCAACGACCCAATTTTTCATCGGAACCAGAATGGTAGGAAATTAAAAAACTTTAACCGAACCGTTGACATAAAAATTCAGTTTTACGAGTTTCACGCAAATAAGATCCAAGTCCAACTTGTGTCCGCGACACTAACGCCCGGGAGTTTATAAGTTTTGCTGAGAACGATTTCTTTACATTTCATGGCCATCCAACATTTCAATAACCATATTTAAAGTACTAGCTTAGTAAAATGATTAATAAATATTTATATACTTATATAGAAGAATTCATTTTTGCCAAGTGTCAACAAAAAATATTTAAAAGTCATAATTTATCCCGCTTTTGTCTTATCAGAGCAAAGATTTTTATTTTAAATAGAATTATATCCTCCAATGGATATCGAACCTACACACATCGAGTTCAAAGTTAAACATAGTCCAACTGCAACGTGATTGCCTCATAAAGTCCTATAGATAAAAAAAAAATTAAAAAAAATAAATTAGCTTCACGCTGTATCCCGCACACAGCAGGGTAGGCAGAGGGAACCTAGTGTTAAGACACTCCGTTCCCCACTTTCTGCCGGATTCTGGAGGCATTGCGTGTTGAGTGGCAGA
>DWQW01010587.1:0-12029 GCA_018249695.1 Heliconius erato demophoon
TGTCGAGGCAAAGCGCGGCGTTGAGTTCTGCCAATCATCACGCAATGCCTCCAGAATTCGGCAGAAAGTGGGGACCAGAGAGTCTTAACATTAGGCTCCCTCTGACGATATCCCGCATCGTAAAGCTGATTATTTAAATTTTAATTCATAGTAAAATCTATTTATATAAGTGAAAAATTTTCATAGAGTAGTGCTGCTATATTAGAATTTACTAAGTGAAAGCTTTCAAAATGGTTTTCTTAAAATTCTGCTGTGAAAGAACAACGTGAAAACCCAAACGTCCATATATAAAATAACAATTTGGGTAGGCATACAAAATGTGCTACTTGATAAATATACTTAATGATATATAGTTATCAGCACAGTGTATGACTGTAAACACGACAGTTAACAACTCGGAACATTCCCACTCGGGGAAACGAATTATTTTTATTTCGTTTGTGCGTGTCTAAACACTAGGTTTTCTCTGTCTATCTGCTATATGTAGGATAAAACGTGAACCTAAAAAAAATTAAAACTTAATATCAATCTGTAGAAATCGTAGGTATTTGCAAAATATTATAAGTTCTAATTTTAGAATTTCAGGGAGCGCTAATGATCATATTTGCTAATGAACTAGAAATGTGTTAGTTCAAGTAACTTTCTGTTATTGTGTGCAAAATTCACTTAACAAATTAGAGTCGATTTTGCTTGAAGTAAAAGGATGGAATAAAATTGTAATATCTTTCGAAACTGGCAATGTCGTTAAGGAATCCTTTAATTAACTTTCCCACGGAACCATGAACTGTTTACATAAAATAAAAAGTTTATATTAGAGTATTTTTCTTTTTATTCTTATAGGCTTTGGTTCAGGTTGTTGTTACGCCTAGCTCGATTTCTTTCGCTTTATCAAATCATACTTAATTTTGCATATGTATTTACGTAAGTATTGATTTTGATAAAATATTATTCAATACCAATACTTGTTATATACCCCTTTTTTATATTTTGCAACATAATTTGAAGCAACTCGAACTCGACTCCGTCATTCTTGGCGCAGAGGCACAAAGGGTGACTGTAAGCGCGACTAGTTGTAGATTCGATCCTCACTCCAGAAAATGAAATATTTATTTAAATTTATTTTTCATTTCTTCGTTCTGGAGCCGAGGCAAAGCGCGGTGTTGAGTTCCGCCACTCAACACACAATGCCTCCAGAATTCGGCGGAAAGTGGGGAATGGAGTGTTGTACACTAGGTTCCCTCCGTCTACCCTGCTGTGCGCGGGATACAGCGTTTCGTTTACAGATCTGATTTAATATAGTATATTTTATTACATAATAATAAAATACATGAGATGCAGTGTAGAGCTAACAAAAAAAGAATATCATTATAAAAGCTAAATATTTATAAAGATTTTCTGTCAACTATAACTTTTTAGAGTAAAAATCTTATTTTCAAATTTAAACACGCACGTGTAATATTAAATTTCTTTGACTTTTGCTGTACTTTAAAGCTTTTCCAATACTTTTGCCGTAGTTGAATAGGTACATCAATATTTATTACACGTGGTGCTTTACAGTTTCAGTTTATTTTATTGCAATATTGAACTCTAAATTCGAAGCATTTATGAAATTATATTAGTATAATCTGATTATTTAATACAAAAAAACGCTTTATTATTCATGAAGTAGAGGCCAGTCGTGGCGAAGGCACGAGTGTGTCTGTAAACGTGAGTTTGATACCCACTCGAGGACATTTTATTATGCTATAATAAGACTTTTCTACTTATATTGAATCGATTTTAATGGGACTTTCATCTATATTATGTTTCTTCTCAATCTCTTCTATTTTTTAGTGAAAGTCTGTAAAAAATAATTCAAAAAGAGTGTCGTATCACTAAGCACCCTCTGCCTACTCTGCTTCATGTGTTTACTACTTTTATAGAAAATAGATTATTTATTATATATTACTTAATTTTTTCATATAGGTTTTTTCATGATGTAATAAATAATTTAAATTTTTGATTTATTTACTGTGTTCATATTTACTTAAATGACTTTATAATATTACAACGTACAAATACACTTTATATGTATTAAAAAAATGTCCAATTTTTTAACGTTACTTTTATTTTATTATAGAGTAACCAAAAATATATCTGACAATGTCAGGCAATCATTGCCAAGAAATTTGACATTTATTTGCTTCGTGATATTCTTTACCATCGCAGTAATAATAAATTCAATAATTCCTAATCCCCAATAGAGACTGCTTTTAAGTAATTTCGATCAGATATATGTATATTAAATAGACTGAGTCACGACACGTGTATACTGTCATTTAAATTTATATTTCAAAAAGTTGGGGTTCACCAAACTTTTAATTTTATCTTAACAACAAATAGAAGATACAATAAAATTATTTGTGAAATATTCTTTCCAGAGTAAAAGTTAATATTAATACCCAAGTGAATTTGCCAATTTACGGCCTGTGCTCCCAGCACAAGCCAAAAATTTTACAATATAAAAATATTTGTATACAATAAATATTGTCTGACTATAGTAGACTGGTAAAAAATGCTAATACTTATGTAAGTATGTAGAAATATGTATTTAAATGTAGTAATTTCTCGTAATAAGAATAAGAATTGTTACTGTTTCATGATTTGAGTACATTTTTTAACATGTTGTCATTGGACAGCGCCTGATCTATGAAATTATCATTCTATACTAATATTAGAAATTTTTAAGATGACTTCTGGAAACAGTTTTTTTTTCGCTTTTTTAAAAATAATTTGCTTATTTTAAAATTTTTTTTTTCATGTTATTTCTAAGATTTATAGGCTGATATTTTTAAAATATTACATTATACAAAAGGCCTAATACATTGAGCTATATTTAGAAAAAATCACGAGCACAGACTCAACAGTCCGTAGTACAGCCCGCCAATACATTCACAAAACCGAGATGTCACCGCCAATACCTGGTGGTGAAGTTGAACGTTGTTTAGGTTTATTATAGAAAGTAGGTAATTGCTTAAAATAGTACGAGAGATGTCCGTTTCTCGTTTTGGTATGTATTTTGAGAATGAAAAGTGCCAGATAGGTTAGGAACAGTTAGTAGTATTTTTGTAGTAGTAGGTAAGTGTTTACGTTTTTGTTATGTATTCGTAACTGTGACACACGTTATACAATATGAATAAAAATTATGAAATCGAAAATAATAATCCTACGTCTTAACTGTTAAGGAATCTTGATAATTTTTTTTTTTAGGAATAGGAAATTTTATGTTATATGCTGCTCTCGTAAAAGAAACGCAGTCGCTTCCACCCTGTATACATTTGACTATAGTAAGCCTGCTTGCGACTGGTGGTGGTCGCAAAATGGCAGACGTGATAAGCAGCAGTAAATTCATATTTTTGTTCATTTGTATTCATTATTTCAATATATTTTTAATAACATTGATTATTTGACTAATGATTTATTTTTTGACATTCTCATGATCCATTTTGAATGATTTTAGAATGACATTTTAAATAAAATGCCATCATACCTTTAAATTTACAGCTAAAATACGTCATACAATTTCAGCTTCACGCTATATCCCGGATAGATTAGGGTAGGCAGAGGGAACCTAATATTAAGACACTCCATCTTCCAATTTTCGCCGAATTCTGGAGGCATTGAGTGTTGAGTGGTGGAGCTTAACGCCACGCTTGGACACTACACCCGAGCGAAGAAATGAAAATATAAAATTTAAATAAATATTTCATTTCCTCGAGTAGAATCCTCCGAATTCTAATAAATAATTGCCTGGCCTAGAATAGGATCATCCTGGTACTGGTGGTGTCGTAAGAGGCGACCAAAGTACGTGTGGTAGAGTCACGTCGCCATCAATGGCAACACGCATTGGCAGACTCGACCGGATCATTACCACCCCCGGCATTTAAAAGCGGCGTGAAGTAGTGGCTTTATGCCACTGCGTTTCGCATCAGGTAATGCCGGGCTGCGGCGCCCAACTCACCTTAAAGGCCGGCAATGCACCTGTAGCTCCTCTGGTGTTGTATGGGGTCATAGGCGGCGGTAATCACTTACCATCAGGTGACCCGAACGCTCGTTTGCCTTGTGTTTTCCATAAAAAAAAAAGTTTTATTATACTCATATGTAAGTACCTTTTAGTAAAACTTGTGCACTTCTTTTGTATTTTTGATATTTTTCTTGTATACAAATTAAGAGCTTGATCTGAAACATTGTAATGATTTATATACTGAAACTATTAATCTAATTCAACTTTACAAATATATCGTTTATTTTAGTGTTTTTTTATATAGACTATTTGCAACATTTACTTAGCATGCGTTTCAAGCTTTCATATTACACTATATAAGAACAGTACAGTTATATATGTATATATAAATGAATTGTAGTTGCGTATATAGAAAACCCCACGTTAAATAAATTAAATAGAAATTAAAAAATACATAAAAGTTTGAGAAACAGATTTTTTTGTTCGTATTTTGTCTCATGCCATAATGAACAGGTAAAGTATCGAAAGCGAAAATTCGAAATGTTTTTATCGCTCTTTTAAACTACTAAGAAGTGTAGTTTTATTTTTATATTATTTTTTAAAATTTCGATAAAATAGTTATTGTAATAGAAAACTACACTTGTTAGTAGTTCAAAACAGCAATAAAAGATACTTTAATTTTACACTTTCGATACTTTACCTGGGTACCGTCTAAATAGTTGGCAGCTTAAGTTAAAAAATGTTTCCTGAGCAAAATTATGATCGACTTCTCAAAGAAATGGACTTTGCTACATAATCTAAAAAAAATACGCGAATATTTTTGTTATTTATAAATGATCTCTTTCAATAGATATGGCTAAAACGGAACAGACAGCTATTGATTGTATTATCAAAAAGCCTATAAGAAATAATAAAAACGAGATTTAATTGATTTATCTTAGCTCCTGTGTCATATAATTAAAAGTACTTCGCGTAGATGAAATGGTAGTTTCACTTGGATATGAGATCAGGATTAGGATTAGATGACTTGGCAAGAACAGCTTACAAATTACAAAAACTCGTCATGATTGTGTAAGGTTTGGTCCGCTAATCTAAAGTATTCCATACTCTCGATCTTTCATCAAATTCTGTTCAACTTAATTATTTTTTTTTATACAATTGATACTGTCAATTGTAGTAGCATCAAATATATTAAAGGAGAAAAAAACGCGGCATCAAAATCATAGCATAACATACTGCCAACAGTGACCAACAAGTATTGACATTTTTTTTTATTTAATTTAATAAGGATTTAAATATGTTTTTTTTAAGACTTAAATAAATGCGTATGTGATTCTTACTGACATTTAGCACATTATATATTTTCCTGCCATTTTTTTAAATATAGCGAATTGAAACGTACATAGAAAGAATGCTTTAATTTAAATATATGCATTTCTTAAACAACGCGAAAATGACGTGATAGTACTGGTACATCACTAGCCTTATATTAGTATAGACTCAATAATATTTTAAATAATGTCCCCTAACCCCCTTCTTTGAAGAGTTGCGCCTCGTCATTATCAGAAATTATATGAAACACGTACGTGCCTATAAAATTTGAACGTTGATTGATTTTCCTGATTGGTAGTCAGCATCTGATGAGGAAATTCGCTAAAAATGCAAATAAGAAAAGATTTTTTGGTCGTCGGTTTATAAATGACGGAGAAACCATTGGACACACACAAAAAGAAAAAAAAACGAATATATAAAACTTTCTTGTTTTAAAAAGGAAATGTATTTTAATAAAATGTCCGGATAACTTTATTGTGCGTGTTTTTTTCTTAATAATTAGAAAAAATAAAATTAAAAAAAAAAAATAAAATTTTATTTTCTAATATAAAAAAAAAAATAACTTCAGAGGGAACCTACTGTTAGGACACTCCGTTCGCCGCTTTCTGCCGAATTCTGGAGGCATTGCGTGTTGAGTGGCAGAACTTAACGCCGCGCTTAGCCTCGACACCAGAGCTAAAAAATGGAAATATACATTTAAGTAAATATTTAATCTCCTCGAGTGGGGATCGAACCCACAACTTCGACTTTAACTCTACTCTTCGACTCTAACTTTCGACTAATGTATGCGACATTTAATCATCATACCATGAAACCGCCTGAATATTGTAGTATCTTGTTTATTGGATTCCAAGTTTTCAAAATATAAATATGTCACAAGCCATCAATTTCAATGAGTATTTTTCAAAATTTCTTTAATTCCTATATATTGAAATGAAATTTATTTATCAACTCGCTTTTTTGCTTATTTCCTGTTCTATATACGATATTACGGTTCTAACATGTATAAAGTACGAACGAGAATGACTAAACGGACCCTGATATGCAATACAAACATTGATTGATTGAACCGAATTCGCTAAAGTTGATAAAAACACTACTATCGCTAAAATTGATATTGCTATCTATACTATAATTGTTTGCCTTAAAATAAATATTAAAAACTAATATATTACTTAATATTTTATAGCTAGCTCCTGTACAAAAAATCTTAGCAATATATTTTCTGCAAACTTTGCTTTTTACATTTATAATATTTAAGTACAACCAAACATTTTTATTTGATTTTAATAGTCGGTTTAAGCCATTTTACGGCTGAATTTCCTGGCTAACGAAATCGAGGTGACCAAAGTGGCCATTACGCGTGTAAATTCGTCATTTTAGCATGTTAATTGAATGACAGCTACCCTTCCGCTGCTAGTCGCATACGTAAAATAGCATTTTACGTTTATCTCTTTTTTTTTCACAATCCTTGTGTACCATTGGTATTTTGAACAGTATGTATTACGATCTATATTTTATTTTTCATTTAAAAACCTTGCTCTATGTTGAGGCATTTGAACCTTCGATATACTTCATGTCCAAACGCGGTTTAATAAACTTAAATATTTCGTTTTTTTTTATAGCTTCATGCTGTATCCCACACACACAGCAGCACACCGCAGGGTAAGCACAGGGAACCTAGTGTTGAGACACTCCGTTCCCCACTTTCCGCAAATCTGGAGGCATTGCGTGCTGAGTGGCGGAACTCAACGCCGCGCATTGGCTCGACACCAGAGCGAAGAAATGAAAATATAAATGTAAATAAATATTTCACTTCCTCGAGTGGGGATCGAACTCACAACCAGTCGTTTTTACAGTCACACTTTGTGCCTCTGCGCCACAAACGGCCTCAGCCAATATTTAGTTTTAAAAACCCACGTAGAATTATTAATAATTTTAAAATTTTTCTTTTTCTTTTTAACTTTCCAAGCTTAGATAGACTCAACGAATCGGAGTAATAAACTGAGCGGATGCTTAGCAATGAATCTTTAATCCAAATGAATCCAAGTTGAACTGGATAGATGATGAAAAACATTAATACATTCTCAATTTGCATGCATGTCCGTTGAGAACAAGCTACTACTAGAGTACTAGACTGGCGGACTTTTATTACATAATACATATTGACATTATATTTAACGTACATATCTGTGATATAGCAATCGAGATATAATAAAAAAATACTGCACTGGATTTTTTTTTGTAATAAATAAAGAAAATATTTGAAAACTTGTATATTCATATAAAACAATAAATTCCAGCACAATGTGAGTCTTTTATGTAATATCACTATATAACAATCAAAATTACATTCGTCCTCTAAAAATGCGACATAAAAAATAATCGTTTTTGTTAAATATGATAATGTTAAAATAATCATTTAAAATAAAACCTCAATTAGCAATATATATTTTAGTACAACCTTTTTTACGTCTCAATTACATTTTTATCTCGAACAATATTTAAATATTCTATTAATACATTTAAATAAATGTATACCAAAAAATATTTTAAGTAATTAAAACTGTCAGAAAACAAATTTACCACGTTGGACTTGACAAGGCCATCGATACTTAAGGAGTAAGCGACCTTTATATAGTGACCTTCGAAAATTATCTCCGTCTACGATATACTGGTAATTTAAATATACAATGCATAAATAAGACTAGTAATATAATAAGTACGTAAAATAAAATAATTATTAGATTTAATAGAGGCTAGTAGTGGTAGAGGTACAAGCCTGAGACCGTAGATGCGACAGGCTGTCTGTTCGATTCCCACTCGCGGAAATAAAATATTTAATATTGTCATTTTCTCGCACTGGTTATACTGGTTATAATAAATATTAGAAGAAGTAAAAATATTTTTATATTTAAAATATTACATTAGAAGAAAACAAATAGAAGCTTTTATAGTCTCGTATTCTATAAAATATAAGCTTTTGCTTGAACCTTAATACCTTGTGTTAAGAAGAACGAACGAGCAAAACAAGTTGAAATTGGAGGGGAGAGGCTCTCGCGCAGTTTGACGCGAACTGCCATGAATGCACGCAGCTTAATCATTTAATTCTATAAAATATACACAATTTAAGTGAAAGTGGTTATATTTCTTATATTTTATAGTTGATTCAAGAACAGTGTTATATTATATTTCAGTATTCTATGGTAGGTTTCACAGTTTTGATTTTTAAATAGTACTTACAAATATGGTACGCGAATGGATATATGATTATAGTCTGTACCAGTTTAGGTTATAGACTATAATCGCGTGTAAACATATTATTTACTGCTAATGATGACTTATCTGTATAGCATTCGATGTAATGACTAATAATATGTATTGATAGAGGTCCCATTTTAATTGTTGCTTATAGATGATCTGTATGATTGTTAAATATTATTTAAATATTGTTTAAGTTGTATTTTTTATAAGTATTTATATTGTTTACATATAATATTACTGGCTTCACGCTGTATGTACAAAGCAGAGTAGGCAGAGGGAACCCGGGTATCTAGTGGTTACAAATTCTGTTCTTATTAAAATACTTCCGTTCCCCACTTCCGAATTCCGAATACATTGCGTGTTGAGTGGCTGAACTTAACGCCACGCTTTTGCCTCGTTACCAGAGCAAGGAAATTATAAGATTCAATATTTAATTTCCTCGAATGGAAATCGAACCGACATAATATAATATTTATATTTTATGGAACTTGTCTATTTTAGTTTGTAAATTTAGCTTTAAAAGCTTAATATTATAGATAAAAATAAAAAATAAAAACAAATTTACACAATAGCTTTTTGTAATAGTTTCATTGTCTCTTTTATAAAAGCAGCATAACTCTTAGTATCTCTAACTATGTTTTACTTAGCTCTTACTTCAAGTCATTCTCAACAGTACCCATAATATAGTAATACCTAGTTGTAGGAATACCTAGTAGTAGTAGTAAGTGTGGGTACCATCAGATGTAAAAAAAATTGTACATACTGTTTGTTAATAAACATATTTTAATCTCATTTTGCCGCCATCAATATGTGATAAAGGTCAAGTGAAGTAAATAGAAGGAAATAATATAGAGTTTTATACCCTACTGTAGAACCCTAAATTGTAAGTTTCAAAGTTCTATCAAAGATTAAACTTACAAGCTCCGTCTTAACAGTTGCTGATTAGGAATTTCAAAGTACTTCAGCTTCTTGTTACTTGCTACTTGCTCTATGTTTAGTTATTTTGTTATGTCTATAATTTCCTGCGTTTTTCCAAGGACAAGAGAGGTCGTCTATTAGTGACAACTCACTCCGTTCTCTACTTTCAATCGTATGTAATATATATAATATATGCATATCTGACAAGGAACTGAATTGTACTTATATGCAAATCCTCAACTATTACGTTTACTCCGACTCATGCCAACTAAGCCATAAGGATATTTTAAGCTTTATTTACAATATATAAATGATAATATAATTAATACATTAAACTTATGTTATGTTAGAAATTTACAATTAATAAAATAACAACGTAATAAAATAGTGGCCAGTCGTGGCATAGGAGCAGAAAGTGTGACTGTAAGCGCGATAGTTTGTGGGTTCGATTCCCACTCAGGGAAATAAAATATTTAATATTTTTATTTTTTCCCTCTGGTGATGACGCAAAGCGCGGTATTGAGTTCCTACACTCAAAACGCAATGTCTCCAGAATTCAGCGGAAAATGGCGAACAAAGTGTTTTATTTTAACACAAGGTGAAATATAAAGTGACGCTAAAACTTATAGTAAAAAAAACAAATATTTATGTGAAAATTAAATAAATATGTACACCTATACAACAATAGTGATTTTTTGCCTTTTATAGGTAAGGGTACAGAACCCGTTGTGCGCGAATCCTACTCGCACTTGTGCACTCACGGTTTTTCTTTTATTTTGAAATACCTTCGAGTAAAATCGATATACACGTATTGTATTATAAATATTATAATTTATGCAAACGCTTATACTAGCATTTGTATGTATTTGAACCTATAATCTTTATATAGAACTGCACTGCAGCACTGTTAAATGAAAAAAATATGAATGAACTGAGTTTATAAAGATTCCTATAAAAGATATTATCACAAATATGCGTGAGAAAGTATGAACTTAAGTATTAAAAGCAAGAGGTATTTAAGGAACGTAACGCTTGGCGTGGTTTCCGTTATGCCTGACAAGCAAGAACTTCTAGAGTCTAACATAGTACAATAAAAGTATAAAAAAAATACAAAAAATCCAAATACTAGTAAAAATTGCCTTATGTCTTGATTTAATTATTTGCACACCATTTGATTTTATTGAAACGTTGTGATTAATATATTTAAAAATATTTTTGTTTGTATTTTTAATATTTTTCCAAAAAGAAAAATTGAATAGATATATATAAATATTTAATATTAGAAGCATGCTACTGTAAACACGGAGGTTGTGAGTTTGATTACTTCTCGAGGGAGTAAAATATAAGGGAGGAAAACACGGCGTTAGGTTGTAGATTTCTCCGCTCCGCGAAGAGTCTTAACAATGGGTTTCCAGGTTCACTTTGCATACCCAACTTAGTGCAAAACATAGTGTGAGGTTCGGAACATTTTTATTTTTTTTCATTTAAGCACTCTTAGATCTCAAAAAAGCAACCTAAGAACAAAATACGAACGGCGGCATTTTATCTGTCTGCTACAGATAATCTTCTCTAAATAAACTCATAATTATCTAACTATTAACTAGTGTTAGTGATAAGTAAACTAGTTTTTTGAATCTGTAATATCGGACACGTACGCATCAAAATTCCAAAATGGCACAGACTTTCAGTTTTATGATCTTTGATATTTGTAACGTTTCTAAGAATATTTATTTTTATCTTTACGATTCTTTATTATATATAATATTATATAAAACTGCTTCTTTACTGAGTGAGTGACAGACAACATACAGACGAAACTATGCAACGTAGAAAGATGATATTTATCATATAAGTTCCTTGGGGAGTGTATGGGAGCACTAAAAGATATATTCCAAAATTCCTAAGGGATCTAAAAACGGCAGAATTTTACGTGTACGACTTACAAAGATTTTGATTAAGACCAATATTCCGCGTCCTAACTTAGTTGCAATATGCGGCGTTGAGTTCCGCAACTCAACACGCAATGCTTCTAGAATACGGTGGAAAGTGGGGAATGAAAATGTCTTATTGGGAACGGAATTCCATAACACTAGGTTACCAAGTTCCCTCTGCATACTCTGCTATGTGCTGGATACAGCATAAAGCAAACCAAAAGCAACTTTTGGTAAAGATATCAATTGGAATTTATAGAAGAAGAGATACCTCTAAGAAAACGTTATAATATACTGATATAAATTTAGTTTGTCGCTAATATTATATAATTATAAAAAATAAAAATAAATAAAATAAATTATCTTCACGCTGTATCCCGCACACAGCAGGGTAGGCAGAGGGAACCTAGTGTTAAGACACTCCGTTCCCCACTTTCTGCCGAAATTTGGAGGTATTGCGTGTTGAGTGGCAGAATTCAACGCCGCGCTTAGCCTCGACACCAGAGCGAAGAAATGGAAATATAAATTTAAGTAAATATTTCATCTCCTCGAGTGGGGATCGAACCCACAACCAGTCGGTT
>DWQW01010588.1:0-12029 GCA_018249695.1 Heliconius erato demophoon
GTTCTTCTCTATCACCGGTTTTCTCACTACATACTTTACCTTGATCTACGCTGAGAAGACCTCGTTCACTTTTGGAAAATGCTTGCTGGGTATCGTTAATCGATTTATTAGGTAATTAAATTATTTTTAAATTAATAATGGTGTTAAGCAGTTAACCACAGGATTTTTTTAAATTTTATCTCGGTCTTTTAAAAAATGTACTCTAGTCCTTTCCTGTGTACATGCTCATTTTTAAGAATTTGCAATTGAATATCTGGTCCAAAAAAACCAAGAAATGATAAAAAGAATTTAGTCATATAAATCTTTTTTCTTACGCTCTGTACACTATAGATACACAGGAAGTAGTTCTATATTGGATGGTCTACTAGATCTAAAGTACGTAACGATTTCAATGATTTTTCTCTTTTATGAATCTAAGCAGTCAGAACTTTAATTTACAAAATATTGGCAATTTTAAAAGCTTTTTACTGGCTTTCTGGATGAAGTAATATCAGTACTAGGATGAGGTTGCACTAGAGCCTATCCTAGTACTGATATTTTATTTTCTAAGGAGAACTGCTTTTAGAGCCGTTTTAGTTTTATTCAAAGAATGTTTGCAAAAGTTTATTCGAATAAGGAATATTTGGAATTTAAATTAATTTATGAGTTAAAAATACTTTAATTTATTTATTTAAATAAAACATCTATTGATTTTGCAGGATAACCCCAGTAGCAGTATTCGCTTTATGGTTTACAATGACATGGTACCCTCGCCTCGGCTCCGGTCCTTTGTGGATGCTACTAATACAACGTGAAGCTGAGGACTGCACGCATCGCTGGTACCATCACGTAGCTTACATACATAATCATTTGCCGCTGGGTAAATTTTGTATGGTACATACTTGGTAAGTGGCTTCGGCACTACAGAAGATTAGATTACCGCCCCAGCTCCTATAGCTCCCATATGTTTTTTTTCTTCACATTACGTTTGTGCCGTGCTCGTTGTTACAGTGAATCGTTCACTGTCCAAGCAACGACATTATGGAATGCCATAACACGTGCTATAAAGTAGTCTAAGTCCCTAAAAGCATTTAAATATATAAAAAACTATAGTTATCTTCAATTGTAATGTATCGATGTTATATACTTGCACATATTTATTATATATGTATATTTTTTACATTTGTAAAGTGTTATTCTACACTTAGGAATTTTCTATACGTTTTCTAAATAAGTATATATGTGTATAATTTATTATATTTATCTATGGATTTATAAATACATATGTATTGTTTTTTTTAATTTTTATATGTTTATATTCTATATTTAGTATATATATTTATATATGTATATATAGCGAAAGAGTTCATTTGTTTGTTTGTTAACGCTAAGATCTCTAAATCTACTGGTCCGATTTACTTTCTTTTTATTTTGTATGAAAGCTGCATTCTTCAAGAATGTTATAGGCTATATAACGTAGCGGTGTATGTCTTAGTTAGTCTTAAATAACGAAATAACAATAATAATGGCGTTCCTTATATACGCTATATGTCAGTACGTTGTATGACAAACATATTCAATTATATTAGATCTAAAATTAAACTCCGCGACGCCATATACCTATCTCTTACAAATAAGTGATAATAAGCCATTTAATAACAAAAAAGATTTTAAAATTGTAAGGTGACATTTCATCGATTTTTATTTCACATATACAATTTTGAAACTTACGAGCGAAAGTCTATTTTATTATTCTACCCTGCACCACGATTGACCTCTAATATATTTTATATAAATAAATACACATTTCAGGTATTTGGCTGTCGATATGCAACTTCATATCCTCGGCTTGCTACTTCTGATAATCTTCATCAAATGGAGACGCACTGTGAAACCAGTTGTAGCTGTTATACTTTTTGGATCAGTCATATCAACAGGCTTAGTTACTTATATGTTAAACTTAACGCCTATAATTACTGCGCAGTCGCCTGAGTAAGTATTTGTTCCTATATTAATTAGAAAATAATAATTTTGAACCCACCGCGGCGTAGTGGAACTACGTTTATCTGTAAATGTGATGATTGTGGGTTCCATTTCCACTCAGAAGTTAGAACTATGTTAATTTTCCCACTGTGTTAGACCAAACGCGGCTTTCCGTTCCGGCATTAGCACGTGCAGTGTCTTGAATTCGGGAGAAAATGGAAGAACAGGAGAAATCTTTAAGTGTCATGTGTTTATTTTTTTAATTTGACGCTTTATCCATGGGAACTTAGTATTTAAATACTCCATTACCCATTACGTCACTCCGTTCCCCACTTTCCGCCGAATACTTGAGGCACTACGTGTTGGTTGGCGCAACTCAACGCTTTCCTAGAACCCGGCAATTAAAATGAGAAATAAATATTCACGCTGATATTTTTTTCTCATTTTAACGCACATCACAAGTAAATGTGAATATGAGAGATTATAAATATAAACGTAATACACAAAAAATATATTTTTAGGGTTTCGTACCTCCAGAGATAAAAACGGAACCGTTATAGGAACACTTTGTTGTCAGTTTCTCTCGACATGGCGTGAAGGTATCAGGCTGCAGTTAATATCAAATCTTCATGTCTATGGTTTCTCAAAACAAAGAAAATTCAAGCTTCTAAGTCTCATCAAAAGATACGAGCAATTTGCTTTGATTTTGCTGCATTGAGAATGAAATTCGCCGCGTAATAAAAAACCTATAGGGGACTGATTTCCCGTGCATCTACAGTTATGAAATTTGGCACGAAGTGAGAACTTATAATAGTACTTATAATAATCCACAAAATTTGTACAGAAGCCTAGGTGGGCGAGTCCAACTCGCACTTAACCGATTTTTTATTTGATTTATTTTTATTTTATATTATCTTCATAAGAACCACCATGTTAACAGTAAAATTATTCTCTATTACCTTGTTCTATTCTATATAAATATAGGATAGAGTAAGGAAATAGAGAATATAAGGGATATCCTCACATTTATGAAATAGTGTAATTATTATAAAAGAATAATGCGTTTTTCCAGAGATGTAAGCAACAATTTCGAAAACTCCACGGCAATAAAACAACTCTATATTCCCATTTGGATGAATCTATCGGGATACTTTATGGGGCTCGCGTCCGCTTTCATATTTTATAATAACCAAACTAAAGGAATAAAACTTAACGAAGTAAAGGTAAGTTAAAATATAATCATAGTACAAGGCATAATGACTTTTAGTCTTAGTCAGTATTTTAAGTCTACAAAATTATTATCTTTTGAGGCCAGTCTTGGGTTGGTTTGTTGGTGGTTGTTAATATTTTCATTTTCCATGTTCTAGTAACGACAAAAATTGCGGCCTTAAGTTCCTTCGCTCAACACGTGTGATGTCTCTAGAATTGGCGGAAAATCGGGAACAACGTGTCTTACAAAGTGTAACAAAGTGTCTTAATGGTAACAGCACTCTGTGACCATATGTCTACTTTGATAATCACACATACAGCCATATAAAAAGCTCAACCAAAATGTTTTTATATACTAAAACGACTGAATCAATTTCGATGAAGTTTGTAATGGTCCATAAGTAATAAGACACTTCGTTTCCCACTTTCCAGCAATTTCAGGCATTGCGTATTGAGTGGCGGAATTCAACGTCGCGCTTTATCTCTACACCAGAGTTAAGAAATGAAAATATATTTTTTTAAATAAATATTTCATTTTCTCTAGTGAGATGGAACCCCTGCCTATCCCTGGCCTATCTTTGTCCTTCTTTTGAAGTCGGTTAAAAAGTTTTTTTTTTCAGTGGTTCAACATACTATTTCACTTGTCTCTCGTTATTGGTGGTATAGTGACTCTCTCAGGTGTAGCTTTCCTCGCTGAGAAGAAACCGCCACAGATTTTGACCATTCTGTACACTTCCTTGGACAGATTCCTCATTGCGTTGTCTTTCAATATCTTTTTACTGGGATGTGTTAGTAATTGTAAATGTGAGTATATATTTTTTTTATTTTAGTTTTTTCAAATGGAAAAACCTGTTCTCTCCGTTTCCGTAGTAAAACTGAAGCATGTTTTATTAGTACATACAAATCATACTCTCCCCTCTCTACTAGTTTTAAATTTATATGTGTAATAATGTAAATTACTTCTTTTTCAGCAATTTTAAAAGACGCGTTGTTATGGCCAGGATTCCACGTGCTCGGACGTCTCTCATATTCTGTGTTTATAGTACATTTCATACTAATGCGTTTGACAGTTGCGAGCAATACTCATATCGTACACGTTTCTGCTTATTCCATGGTAAGAACTAAACTTTAAAATAAATCAGTTTTACGCTGTGTCCCACACAGTGCAGGGTAGGCAGAGGGCAGAGGAAACCTAGTGTAAAGACACTCCGTTTCCAAATTTCTGCCGAATTTTTTGAGGCATTGTGTGTTGAGTGCCGGAACTCAGCGCCGGGTTTTTGCCTTGGTACCAGAGCAAAGAAATGAAAATAGAAAATTAAATAAATATTTTATTTCATGAGTGGGTATCGAACCCACAACCGTCACGTTGCAGTCACACCCTTGTGCCGCTGGGCCACGATGGTCTCAAGAACTAAACTTTATTTCGTTTTAATAAATATTAATAATTAACAGATTTCTCGACTTTTTAATTACTTTAAAAATTTTTTCTGGAAAAATTAGTGTCTGTTATTGTGTTATGTTATATTTACTTAAAGTAATGGAAATAAGTTTTTATATCCTTTTTTACAGATATCGGTTCTAATTCTTGGAATAGTTATATCATATTTAATAGCAATACCAATATATCTGATCATAGAAATGCCAGCAGTACAATTATGGAAGGCCATAATACGTAACGATAGGAAAAATAAGGATAACGAAGAACCTATGAAGTTACATACGAACAGACAGGCAGATATACCAGCGTGACGTAGAAACAATATTTATAACTTGAATTATAATATATTTTTAAATATAAATTAGAATTAAATTAATAAAATATTTGATTAGGGATATCACTTCTTATTAGGCCCATGTGATAAAAACAAACTCTTCAAGACCAATATATTATTTTTTCTTTACTTTTCTTAGTCAATCTATTGTATGGCTGATACATTTTTGTTAGTTTTACGCTGTATCCAGCACATGACAGGGTAGGCAAAGAAAAACTGGGAACCTAATGTTAAGACATTTTTGTTCCCCACTTTCCCCTCGAATTCTGGAAGTATTGATTGTTGAGTGGCGAAACTGACAATGGAAATGTTAAACATTTCTTTCCCCTAAGTCGGAATCGAGCTCACAACCGTCGCTACAACCCCTGCGACATGACTGCTTTGAAATGCTTTTGATCAAGTACATGAACTGAACTTTTACTTATAATAATAATTTGAGAAATGTGTGATTATGAAGAAAATAATATTTATTTCTTTATTATTTTCTGATTTTATATTAGTTTATATTTAGGACATACACATTTTTTAATGTAAATAAAAATGAAAAGGGTTAAAATTTCTTTATGAAAGTGTATGATTATCTTGAAATTGTAAATAGAACTTTGAATGTAAGCTATTTTTATAGTATAGGAGGGCTTATTTTTAATTTACATACCATTAATTATTTTAATATGTTAATTAATTTTATATTTTTAAGAAAAAATTTTGTATCTAATGAAAGATTTTTATAAATGATTTTCGAATCTGGTGTTTTTTAATAAAAATCTGAATTAAATAATCGTGTTTGTACAATTTTTTCTAACTTAGTTTAAATGAGTGGCGCAGTTGTACAGCGTTTGAGTGTAAATGCGAAGGTTTCGGGTTCAATGCCCACACAGGCGAATAAATTTCTTTTTATTTACCCGCACTGGGGACCGGAATTTCTTAATACTAGGTTCCCTCTGGCTATCCTCTATATACGCCACACTTTGTCTCGACACCAGAGCGAAGAAATGAAAATATAAATGTAAGTAAATATTTTATCTCCTCGAGTGAGTATCGAATCCAAAACCAGCCGATTTTACAATCACAATCTGGGCCCCAGCCCAGCGCCACGACTAGCCTTAAGGAACTGGCCCATTAGGGATACAAATAAAGAAAAACAAAACAAACATATTATTTTAACCTTTAATACGTTATATAAAAATTAAAAATTTATTTATCTAGTCTTCTTTCTTTTCGACTTCCACCTTGTCGGTTTCTTTCTTGTCGCCTTCCATCTTTGCTTTTTCGCCTTGCATGAGTATCTTAATGAGCTCATTTGATGGAGCTTCCACGAAGAAGTATAGTAATACCGCTAGCACTTGAGACAAAAACAGCACTCTCAGGAAAGTATAAAACTGAAATTAAAAAATATTGTAAGTACTTATAAAATAAATATTGATGTAACCGAGTTGTAGGGACACTCGACGCCTCGACCACTGTCATCAACTTCCTCATACATGCCCTGCGGAGGACCCTTGTGCTTTTTACTTAAAATTCCTCCGGTTTTATCCTACCTCGGTTAACTTTAATACACAGTATCTTTGATACTGTATTAAGGTCAACCGAGGTCTCCCCCTACCTCCCATACCGCTCACTTTTCCATCATAAATCTTTTTTGCCATTCTTTCACAGTAGCGTTTGGCGCTCCATTCTCTCTGACTACCCGCTAGGGATAAAATGTGAAGCTAGTTTAGTTTAGTTTTTTTCATCACTCATTCGTTTGACTCGCCCAAATCAGCTGAGCACATTCTCTTCATTTTCACAGCGCCATCCTCGCTAGAACCTGCATTCTGTATATCTCTATCTCTTCATTGCGGCTTCGATCAGCTAAGCTGACGTTTCGCCGTCTCATCAATGCAGACAAGCTACCGTTAAACCTGTTAACGGAAGCAATACGCCTATCCGCATCCATCTCTTATCTTCCATCTCTACTGAATATACTTACTACTACTATATAGGTATAAAAATATTTTTTTAAATGATATTATTATTAGAAAACAAAAGGAATGCAAATTCGTTAATTAATAATTATGTTGTTAAAGCGTGCGGGGTATAATTTTTTTCAACATACAAAACATTTTTACAAATGAATTGCAACATGTACAACCTTTTTTTTTCCTTAAGAAATATTTAGTCATACATTGTGCGAATAACTTGTTTCAGCAAGACAAAAAATGCTTTGATACCGGCTGCGTTACTCCACAGTAAAATGCTATAGAACAAATGCGAGACGTTTCCACGTCAATTATTTTTTTTAACCGCGAAACTTGCTTAGTTTGTCCGCCGTTCGTAAATAATTTTTATATATTGAAAAAAAAAGGGGGCAGAATAGATCCCTGTGGAACCCCCAAGTTAAATAATGACCCAGGACATTTCTTGTAGGTTCTTATAGGTTCCCTTTGCAAACTCTCCTAAATATATACAGAGTGAAACTAAAAAAGGTAGCAATAACAACCTTTTTTTTGATTTGCTAAGAGACGAAAATCTTACCGTGTCTGACAAAATAACACTCGATAATTGATTTTGCGACCCCCATATATGGTGTAGAATGTTGTCGTGTATCAAATACATACAGTATGAGAGCTTACTCGGCACCAACCATCCTCCCCACTCCCATAAAACGTGGGAGTTACCTGAAAGTTGCATTGAAATTTTAGAATTCATTTAAAACTTTCAAATTCATTTTGTTAGACGTATTAGATGAAGTCATTGCGTGTTGAGTGGCAGAACTCAACGCCAAGCTTAGCAAATACTTGAGATTAGTCGTGGCGCAGGGGCACAAAGGGTTCGATCCCCACTCGAGGAGAAGAAATATTTATTTAATTTTTTATTTCCATTTCTTTCGCCACTCAACACGCCAATGTTTCGAAAACTGGGAGGAACAGAGTGTCTTAACACTAGTTTCCCTCTACCTTACATGCTATGTTCGGCCATATAGCAATACAGGAGAAAATATATTAAATTTTTTGAAATAAGAAGGTAGTGACAAACTACATAATTTTATTAACTGTTAAACTTCACACAATCTTATCCATAAATATTGATGTGCATTTCGCGAGTGGGGATCAAACGAGATAGTTGTGGGTTTGAACGGACGGACAATGCATAGACAAGCCGTTACAGTTAGTTAAAAAGTGTAGGGGAGAGCTAAGAAGAATTTCTCAAATTTCCTCCGGGAAAAAAAGACAAAAAAGAAAGTATAAAATCTTTTTACTTCTCAAAGTCCACGAAAAACAAAGTCACGAGTAAAAACTAGCTAGTTATAAACTTTTTAAAATTTTCATACCATGAAACTTTAAAGTTAATCCCAAAATCCAAATACTTGATAGAATGCCAATGGCAAATCTATGTAGGCCAGCGTACATCAGACGCCAGGTTAAAGACACCTTCTCAACATCGTCGTATGTTGCGCTGGATATGTAGTAGACTAAAGCTGCCGAAGGCAGGAGGAGCCAGCTCATGACTTTACCAAGCTGCGAAAATAATAAATATAAATATTTATCAATATGATTTCGTTCGGGCCAGTTGTCGCGTAGAACCAAGCGTGCGACTGTAAACGCGACAGGTTGTGGGTTCAATTCCTTTGAAATATTTTCATTAGAGTGTATATGTAACATTTAATTACTGAATAAAGCATTTATTTTTTCTACGCTCATGTAACGAGGCTAAACGCTGCGTTGAGTCCCGCCACTCAACACGCATTGCCTCCAGTGAAACTATTGAAACTATTTGACTATTTGAAAAAAAAAATCTCGTGGAAATACAAGTATGCAAGTATGTGTATGTATTAAAGGGCCGTAACAGTACGCATAAGGCCGCCGCCGACGCCTTAAAGGTAGTGTTGAGTTTCGCTATGCAACAGGAATTATTTTAAAAAATCAGCAAAATATAAAGAACAACTCTATCCTGTTTTGAGAATAGAAGAGTAAAGTGGAAATTGAAGAAGAATATGATCCATTTATGCATCTAAAAATGACTAAAAAAACTTATACTTACTGTAAAATTGGGGAACTCGATTTTCTTTTGCTTTAAATAATATATTATGTATCCATTTGACATTCCCATGAAGAAACAAGTCAAATTGTTGTAGAAAAACACATGGTACTTGCGGAATGTGTCATCGTGCAATGTCCTATATAATCTGTGATAAATGTAAAAATAATTATTAAATGATTTAGATATCAAACATTCTTTTGGAGAACTATTGTGTGGTATGAGAAAATGCTATTTGTAAAATATTAAAAAAAAACAGTTTCAAGCTGTATCTCGTTTATAGTAGAGTAGGCCAGAAGATTAATCAAAGACAAGACCCTCCTTAATACTCAGCTGCAGAGCCTTAGCCACCGGCGAAGGGTTGCCTCGCTGCCTTTTTTCTACCGAATTCATTCCGAAGAGTGTGCTCTGGAATTGCGTAATTCTACTCCTTCTTACTAAACAACCTCTAGGAATATAGCTTCAAGCCATACATAGTGGAAATTCCTAACATATGAAAGAAAGGCTTGGAGACTACATTCTTCATTATATAGGTATTTATAATAAACAAGTAACAATCATCTCATTTCCGAAGATCGAAATTACAGTTATGCACTGTCCCACTCCTCCAAGACGGCCTTTGTCTTTGGGGCAATCTATGATGAGATACATCGTAAAGTAAAAAAATAGTAAAGGTACCTATAATACTGTAATCAAAAGGTAACATGATTTTGTTACGCTTTTTAAAGTACTTAAAACAGTCGGAATAGTCTTTTTAAGTATAACCTTCAAGAGCTTCTTCTTCTTTTAATCTTCTCAATCGTAGCACAACGGTGTCCCCGTATTAGCCTCTTGAGTTTACTGAATAGCCAAAAATCGCACGAGGCCAATGCGAGTACTGTAGTTGCGGAATGATATGAGTCGAATTTTTGTCAAAAACGTCGCGTAAATCCAATGCAGTATGACACGTTTGGGATACAAAATATACTTCAAAATTGTTTGGGCTGAGCCAAATGATAGCCAATATTATCAGCGAGGTCTCTAATTGTCCTAATTAAAGCACCAAATCTTTGTTTTTGTGGATTTTTGTCAGTTGATGACGTTGATGGTCGTCCAGAGCGACCCCCTTTGAACTCGTTGTACCACTTAGATTTTTTTTAAACAATGATTTGATCACCAAAGGACTACCGCAACATTTTCAACTTGTCCATACAATTTCAATTCAATTCGTCCCGCAAACAAAGATTGGTTCAAGCAACCTCTTGTTCAGGCAACTTGTTGAAGTTTGAAGTTCTTTGTTCAACAAAAACACCCATCGTACAAATTGAAAAATTGGTTATTTACAAAAACATGTGCAACTCTGAGATAATTAAACCTTTTAACAAACAGATGCTCGTTCGCCCGGAAGTTTTAAATGACAATTTTACCTTACTTTTTGATTACAGTAGTAAGTATGTTACTCACTCAGGCTTAGCCATGGCCAGTCCATTCAAGTCCATCAACCACACGTGTAGTACGGGACTAATCATACCGATCAGTATCATCAAACCTAAGGTAGCTGCTTTAAAACAATGGCTTTTGTTACGAATGAACAAATAGATTATGATGCCGAGAATGAATAACTGCATATCTGTTGCTATGTGCCTAAAAATAAAAATCAAAATTTTCAAAACTGTATACCACTCAAAAGTGTTTTTTAACTTTTAATACGTTTCTAAAAAAGTATACACTGTTTATTTAGAAAACGTATTAAATTCGAATGTAGCGGGACTCGAACCCGCGCCTCCTGAAAACCGACCAGGCGCTCTGAACACTAAGCCATATGTTCTCATCAAGCTACGTCGAAATAATAATATTTGTTTTAAATAAATAAAAAAAACGAACTTACCAAGTTTCTAAAGAGCAAAAAGCGTTTTGCATCATAAAATTATTAAAGTATAATATATGTGACCAATAGAACTTTCTACAATCTGCTGTCACTTTATTTATAACATGGGTTTTCCACAACGGCCCGGATCCTAGATGTCGGAACAGAGTGCACACAACGCCTATAACGACTGCTAATGGTGGGGTCAGTCTGAAATTAAAAAAATGTTTAGTATTTTTATACATTATTATTGTTCCATGGAGCTATATTTTCTATGGTTTAGGGAAAATAGATAATTAAGTCTAATAAATATTTATTTATTTTAAACTAAATTTATTTTATTTTATTTTTATTTCTTTTCTTTATTATTTTTAGCTTCACGCTGTATCTCTCACTAGCAAGGTAGGCAGAGCGAGAATCTAATGTTGTACACATTCCCTACTTTTATTGAATTCTGGAAGCATTCCGTGTTAAGTGGCGAAACTCAACTCAACTCAACGCGGCGCTTTGTCTTGTTCCGAGTGAGGAAAAGAAAATATTAAATATTTCATCTCCTCGAGTAGGATCGAACCCACAACCCGTTGCTTTTACACACTTTTCACATACAATCACATGCTTTTGCTCCTGCACTACAAGTGGCCTCACAATTATTTTTCTATTTAATTTAACTATTTGAAATAAAAAAAGTTTTAATATTCTTAAATTAACTTTGTATATACAAAGTTACTAAGTAAAGTAGTTAGTATAAAAAATATTTTAGACGCTGGTAACACACACACACAGTTAAGAAATGTAATGTTTTGTTACAGCGAGTGGTAGCACCCGCACACAGCAGGGTAGGCAGAGAGAACCTAGTATTAAGACACTCTGTTCCCCACTTTCTCTCGAATTTTGGAGGCATTACGTGTTGAGTGGCAGAACTCAACGCCGCGCTTTGCCTCGACACCAGAGCGAAGAAATGGAAACATAAACGTAAATAAATATTTCATTTCCTCGAGTGGAATCGAACCCACGACCAGTCGGTTTTAGTCACACTGTGTGCCCCTGCACCACGACTGACCTCAATATTTAATATGTGTATTTATAATGTTAGCTACAAATATTAAATATATGTATTTATAAAAAAATGTAGACTATCTCACCTCCACCATCTCGCGAACACAATTTTAGGTATATGATTCCACTTGAGCTTCATTTTTTCTTCTTTTATTTGTATAACATAA
>DWQW01010589.1:0-12027 GCA_018249695.1 Heliconius erato demophoon
CGCGGCGTTGAGTTCTGCCACTCAACACGCAATGCCTCCAGAATTCGGCAGAAAGTGGGGAACGGAGTGTCTTAACACTAGGTTCCCTCTGCCTACCCTGCAGTGTGCGGGATACAGCGTGAAGCTGGTTAATTTTCGGATTTGGGATATTTAAACTTTCACTATAGTACAGACAATCTGTGTAACTTTGACAGGCACGAACGATATTTTGCACTATGCCTTAAAATTTATAACACATTTCAGGAGTGTTTTTGTTTTATTAGTGCCCGCATAATACTTTTCACTCATAGACATTTACATATACCTTTTAAAATACATCAGTATAGATGAAAAATCTGAATTTTGTAGTCCGTTAAAGTTACGTTAAGTTATTAGTTAGTAAGTTAAGTTTAGTTTTAGTTTTAAGTAAATAGCAAATAAACATTACATTACCACTATCCATGTCCCTATAGCATTAAAATCCGTTTTCTAGCTCAAATTCCATTTACTGAATCTACGTATAGAGAAGAAGCAACTGCAGACTAATTTCCAAGGTAGTTATTACAAGCCTTTGACTATCTAATGGCTGTTATTAATGTGAGATCGACGGGGACTGACGGCTTAACTTGCCGAATCCGTATCACGGTAAAGACAACTTGCGATTTGCCATCTACAGATTGAATCTAATTTTAACTTATATCAGGTAAACAGTAAAGTTATTTTATACGATTTAAATCTTTGATTTTATGATTTCGTACTTGAATAGGTAAGAATAGAATCCTTTTAAGATCACTTTGTCCTTCAATTTGTGTCAATCAAAAGATTCAAGTAATCAAAACCAAGATATTTCCACTACAATTATGATGGGGAACTTGCAATATAAATAAAGAAAAAAATTCAAATAGTGAAAATTAATAGATATAAAAATATTATAAAGTTATAATTGTAGTTTATTTCATACAAAACTAAATGGACATATGCATTTAGCAAATTTAAATTTGTCAATTTTAATAAATTATACTTTCTGTAAGCATACAGTTATGAAACTGGTTCGGAACCCACGGTATCCGCGAGTCTGACTCGCATTTAATCTTATTTGATATTAAGAAATTCCAGTCTATATTTTTCACACAATTTCGACATATAATATATTGTACTTTTCGTTACCACAGCCAAAGAATGACAATATTAAATATTTAATTTCTTCGAGTGATTAAAATACATCCAGATCCAGAAAATATGATTCATCCGAGAACTATCGAACCCACTACCATAGCATCCACACTCAGATACTGCCCCAGTCCCAAATAAAGTAAAATATACGTGACCTATATTTGTGAAAAAGAAATTTATAATAGATAAATGTACCTATAACTTTCCACTTGGGTACAAAAAAATCCTGCCGAAGCACGTCTACTTTGTTGACATAAATATACAAAGAGATATAAGTGTGCAGGGACACGGAAATATTTCAATCGCAAAATGTATAACAAGAATCCCCATGGGGCTGTGTACGGAGATGGCAAATGAGTTCCACGAAAAGATATATCAATATTAGATGTCAATCAGTACTGTAATACGTTGTACATTCAAAGGCTGCTATATCGTAGAATAAAGATTGTGAATAAAAATCGTTTGTTGCAGCGAGGTCGTAGCGCAGTGGTACAAGCGTGTGATTATAAACGCGACGGTCGTGGGTTCGATTCTTACTCGAAGAACTGAAATGTTTCATATTACATTAGCACTATTCGCTGTGGTGTCGGGGCAAAGTGCAGTGTTGGTCTATTGTTTAACACAAAATGCCTTCAGAATTCGGCGGAAAGCGGGAAGCGGAGAGTCTTAGAAGTAGATTCTCTCTACCTACTCTATTGTGTAAAGAATACAGCGTAAAGCTAAGTAAATGTCTAAAATATACGTTCTTTTTAAAATTCTTACTTCTAAAGGTAAATAAGGAACCCTTATTGGATAACTTTGTTGTCCGTCTGTTAAGACTATTTATCTCAAGATGGCGTGGAGGTATCAAACAGAAATAATATCAAATATTTAGGTAAACGGTTCCTGGGATCAACGGAAATATAAATTTGCATTGACCCCAAGCCTGGAAAGCCTGGGAAATAGAAATATAAATTTAAGTAAATATTTGTTCTCCTCGAGTGGGGATCGAACTCACAACCAGTCGGTTTTACAGTCACACTTTGTGCCCCTGCGCCACGGCTGGCCTCATCATAAATTATTATTGTTAATTAAATCATATCATATCGAAGTACAAGACAGAATAAATATTAAATAGCGGGTGGCAAATACAGGGGTGGTAAATACACTAGCGACGTACCGTTTCCTACCAAAACGCTCATCAGCAAATATCGAAGTTTACTGATTAGTATAAACAAGATTTTCTTTGTGTACACGTAATGTGGATTATGCTATACATTTATACAAGAAAATCTTGTATATAAACATAAATAAATCAGCTTCACGTTGTATCCCGCACACGGCGGAGTAGGCAGAGGAAACCTAGTGTTAAGACACTACGTTCCCCACTTTCTGCCGAATTCTGGAAGCATTGCGTGTTGAGTGGCTGAACTTAACGGCGCGCTTTACCTCGACACCAGAGTGAAAAAATGGAAATATAAATTTAAATAAATATTTCATCTACTCGAGTGGGGATCGAACCCACAACCAGTCGTTTTTACTGGCCTGACTGGCGATATAAACATAAACACAATATTCACCATTTTCAATTTGCCCTTATAACATTTAATTAATAGTTTTGTACACTAAAACAATTGTACTAAGAATTATTCATTTCAATCTGAAGAAGCCCTCATTCCACTCAGATTCATCAAACTCATCCATCTCCTAACCGAAAATTGTCAAACACTTCAGCAAGGGATAAACCACGACATTGTCAAGACAAATTGAGTTAATTAAAATCTTACATCGCCTAAGATCTTGTAATGAAATTTCTACCAAAACGCTTATCAAAATATCAAGTTTTAGATTTAATCTATTATATACTTACTTATTATAATAATTAAAATAATTTTATACCTATTAAATAGCACTTGTATTAAAAGAAGCAGCCATTTACGTTCATTCTATACATATAAATGAAATTGAAATTTCTGCCTATGATTTCAAAATAACCGTGTTTTTTCAAGTGCATATGATTTTAACCAATACTTTTTAAAATATTTTTTGTCTATCTGTCTTTCTGTTTGCATCTGAGCAGCACATGGCTAGTTTTAAATTGGAATTCCTGTGGGATACCGATTTCACAATGCACCTGTACCTAGATATGAAGTAACTAAACATTTTTCTATAAAATCAAATAAAACTCCAAAAATTTAAAAACATAAAATATAAAAGTAGCGGACGAAACCGCGATGAGGTCAATGGTTCCTTCATTAATTATGAATTGTACAAAGATTTTCAACTGTAGGTATAAGTATGACACTATTAAATAAAAAAAAACCGGACAAACGCGAGTCAGAGTCATCGAAGGTTCCGTACAAAAATTGGATGTCTCGAGCTTTTTCTGGAAATCAAGCTTTGCTTACCCAGAGCTCTTTCATCTGATACTTTACTTGAACTACCGACATTAACATCAAATTTGTGTATTTGTATGTATGCATGTAATATTCTTTATTACTTCATATCTCCAGAACCGCTGTACGGATGTAATTGAGGTATCGTTAGATTTGTATTAGCAGCCCAAGTGTTCTTAGATAGGTGACGTTAAAAAAATCAATCATGATGGCTGTGGGACGCCGTTGGACTTAGTGAAAAAGAAAAAATCGTTTCGAATACCACAATATGGGTAGGTATATCATAATTATCATTACCATAATGAATCTTAACAAAAAAAAATATTTATAAAAACTAAAACAGTCGGGACAGTTAACAGTCGGGACCTATAAGTAATAAAAAAAATCTTTACCATCCCCGCATAATTTAAAGAGGTCCCGACTGTTAATCCTAATAAACTATTGGGCTTATTTATTTTCTCTGTAGTTTTATGCAGTTGGGGTTTTTGTTTTTATAAAAAAAAATATTAAGCATTTTTTTTAGACTTTGACTATAAATATATAGTTTTCAGATTTTTTTCTGAACTAGTACTACCTGTACATACTTGCTACCTAATTACATAATTCTAGGTCAACCGGAAGTACCCTATTCATTTTGATCCCCTTTATAGTATTTGAGATAAAACTGCTTACTCCGGCCACGCAAGTCTTACTTGAAATAAACTTATGTTTTCTGTGGAATCATCCCTTGAGAATGTTTCCTTATGAGGTAAAAGGAACTTGGTTCAATTTAACCCCAAGGAGACACCAGTTTGCGCGTTAACCACTAAAAAAATCTCGTGTCGTGTCGCCAGTCTTTCAAAACTAACCATTCTTCATTTTCCGCTGAATTCTGGAAGTATTACCACATTGAGTGGCGGTACCCAACGCCACGCTTTGCCTGATTACCAGAGCGAATAAATGAAAATATAAATCTAAAATAAATAATTCATTTTTCCCAGTGGGGATCGAACCCACAACAAGTTCTTACATCACACATTAGTGTCCCTGCGCCATGACTGGCCTGAGTATTACTTTATTTTAATCATTATTCTGTTATAACAATTACTTTAGCTTTCAATTTTGTTCCATAGTGGTAAATTACAAGTGCATCTTGTGCAATATATAGGAGAAACAGTTTCCAAATTGTTGCGGCATTTGCATCACGTCTTTGAAGCTACGATCTCACCGGAAGCTATTTGAGATCAACATTCCTGGTGTAGTTGAATACCAAAATGATAATATTTGTGTCTATATAATCTTCTGTATCACTTAAAAACAAATTTTATTAAATCGTGCGTACGGATCTGTGTCAGTAAATGAAAGATATATGAGATAATATCTTATTGGGGGTTATATTTATTGTCTGTGCGTTTCTTCACGCTAATCTCAGAAGTGGCTAAACCGATTTAGATGCAGTTTTTATTGTTAGATTCTGGTAAGCTTTATATAACATTTAGTATTTGTTTTATTTCATCGGTTCACAAATAAAAAGTTATGTCAATATTAAGATAGGTGTTTTATTGAATTGGTTAAAACTTTAGCTATCAATGTATGAATGTTCTCTCAAAAATAATATTGTTATTGGGTCGTAAAAGTACTTAAGATGGGAAATAAATAATTGTGTCAAAAAAGCGGGCGAAGCCACGAGGTCCGCTAGTATAACAATATAATTTTAGAAATATTCTCCTAAAACATTTCCAGCTACAAAATAGATGCTATAAAAATTTTAAAAATATTTTCCTTGAAAATCAGTAAAATTGCGACGGATAAATTTTATAGGAAGGAAAATGAAAGAAGGACACCGCGTGTAAACGAAGTCTCGGGTACCAGAAAATAAAGGTCTCCCGGCTCGTTACGTCCCATTCATCATAGCTACTTTTTGCTTTAATACTTCGATATTAAAATTACTTTGAATATAAATTTTGACGTTCAATTCGATTAAAATATATTATTTATAATTTATTCATTTATTACATTCAAAATGGTTTAATTTATTTAAGACCATAATATTAATTGAGGCCAGACAAGGCGCAGGGTCACACTTTGTGTGACTGTAAACGAGACAGACTGTGGATTCGATTCGTACTCGAGAAAATGAAATATTTAATCATTTTATTTCTTCATACTGAAGTGTCTTATTAAAAACTGAGTTTTATTTAGAAAAAATCTTTAGTAACTTTAAAACTTCAAATAGTGTATAAATTGATTGTTATTTATTTAATGCTTTACCATAGTCATATGTGTTTGATCCAGTGTAGTACGCTACTAGAACCACAGCATTAGATCCCCAGACAATGTTTATATAAGCTATGCAAATATTTGTCACAATCTAGGGCACATCACCTTAGTGTCTGAATTCTCATAGCAGGTATGCTAGTTATTTAGAGCTGTACTATACAATAAACGTTGTTGAAATTCACAATAATGTCCTTATTTGGGACTTACTTATATATTTTTTTGTGGTATTTTTAGGGTTCCGTACCTGAAAAGGTAAAAAAGGAACATTTACAGGACTACTTTGTTGTACGTCTGTCTAAGCACAGAAAAAGCATGTAAATCTACGCAATCAAAAAATATGAGCATTTATGCATCGATTTTGCTGCAAGTTGTATGAAATTCGCCGCGTAATTAGATAACCTATAGAGTATGTATGTCCAATGGACAAAGAAAAAAACATGGACATTTATAAAATTTGGCACGGAGTGAGAGTTTATAACAAGTAAACGAAAAATCTGAAAAGTTAAAATTTATGGATATTACATTGGGAAAAAGTAACCTTTGACCTACAATTCTGAAATTGGTACGGAAGACTAGGAGGGTGAGTCCGATTCGCACTTAACCGGTTTTTATTTTACCATTTCATGAATTATTTGTTATCTTTTGTCGCGTGGCTCTGCCACGTACCATTGGGTATCGATTCGGGTAGAAAGCGGAGAAACATACGTCTTAATACGAGGTTGTCTCTGTTTACTGTGCTATATGACTTAAAACTTAACTTAACTTAACTTCACGCTTTATCCCTTGCGGGGTAGTCAGAGAGAACGGAGCGCCAAACGCTACGGTATATGACTTAAGGAATGTAATAAAATTGGCAAGACACTCTTTTCCCCTTTATGCTCGAATTCAAGCATTTGTAGAGGCGGAACTCAATGCGACAGTTTTTACTATATAGACTTTAATTTTAAAATAGTCATTTTTTTGGATGTCCAGTCTACAACAATTGCGTTTACAATTGGACACTGTCACAACAGCATCAAGATATTAAAGGATTATTACAACAATTAAATATTTCTTATAGTAGAAATGTGAACATAACATGAGCAAAATTAAATACTTGGGAGTTTTTCAGTACTTCTTTTCAACGACATACGCTTGAAACATACTTACATGATTTATGTATTACATATTTCAGTAATATGTTTCAGCTCCAACTATATTACCTTCTGTCTGTAGCTTTTCTTGGTCATAATTTATTTAAAACTGAGTAAATGTTTGTTTTTTTTTTCATTTAATATTTAGTACAAGAAAACAGACAGTTTCTAATATTTTTTTATTTTTATTTATTTATTTAGGACAACTAACAACACTTATTCGAATATTACAATCATGTCTTAAAACTATTGGCTTAATGTTGTTTTACTTATAAGCTGCCACGGCATGATTAGGGACAGTTTCATATACTAAAATTAATTAATTAATTAATTACTTACATAACTATTATAGTATCTTATGTAACAAGAAAAAAAAAACTTAATAGAATCTATATATAGGTACATGTAATAAAAAATACAATATTTAAGAAATAACACAAAACTTCTTTTCCTCAGCTTCACGGTGTATCCCGCATATCGCAAAGTAGACAGAGGGAACGTAGTGTTAATACACTCCGTTCCCCTCCATCTACCGAATTTTCGAGGCATTGGGTGTTGAGTGGCGGAACTCAACGCCACGCTTTAACCTTGCTACCAGAGCGAAGAAATTAAATATAAAGAAATAATAATACATTACCTCGAGTGGGGATCGCACCTCTAACCGTTGCGTTACTATGACACGTCTGTGCCTCTGCGCCACAACAGCCTCAAAACATGACAATGTTATATTAATAAAAAAAACCGGACAAGAGCGAGTCGGGCTCGCCCATAGACAGTTCCGTAAAAATTGGAGGTCTCGAACTATTTCTGAAATTCAGGCTAAGCTTAACCGGAGCCCTTTCATTTCACTTGAACTAGCAGCTTTAATACTAAATTCTGCAATAAGGCTATAATTTTTTAGAATTTAACCACAAATGTATAGTCTTCAGCTTCTTTTCCTGAACTAGATTAGTTTCCTGTAGATGCTAGCTGCCAAATTTTTAAAACACTCGGTTAACCAGAAGTACCCTTTGAATTTTGATTCCCTTGATAGAGTCGAGATATGCGTTTTTGGCGATATATACGGCCATACATTTTTCTAAGTAAATATAGAAATAAGTTTTTTTTCAGGAAATCATGAAGCCGTTTATCTGAGTATATGGTTTGAATTTCAACTCGATATCTCCAAGCGTTCCTGAGATAAAGAATCTTGACAGACAGACGGACGGACAACTAAGTGATCGTATAAGGGTTCTTTTTTTCCTGAAAGAGATACGGAACCCTTAAAAGAAAATATATTATAAATAATCTTAAATACCTATATCCTAATAATATAATAACATTTAATATAGACAGTATACACTAAAAAATTACCATTTCTGTTTGTGCTAGTCCTTAAGTTAAAAAAGATTGCTACGTACTTAAAAATAAACCAAAATAAATGCACTCTGTTGCACGATTTGTTCCGGACAGTGAATTTATTCGATGACTGTATAAAAGACACCTGCTGCTCGAATAGAAGCTGCCTTTTTGATTCCTTGTTTTACTTTATTTTAAAAGCGTACCTTTTCGATAAAGTTGAAAATTTTCAAATTCTTTTTAATTTTTTAAGGTAAGTCGAACTCTGGGACGATTATTCCTTTGAAAACAAAATCTTATAAATATAAATAGTTAAGCAATCCCTCAAATAATTTATATTAAAATTAGTTTTTTCACGAGAACGGAAAATAACTTAAACAAAATTATTTAATTTTATTATAAGTAACTGAATTAATATAGAAGCAATGCAATTGAAAAGCTTTTAGTCTTAATTATTATTTTGATGGACCGAAACAGATTTGCCGTAAATTAAAATTAATGGGACTATTAAATGAACCGTTTCAAATCGACGAAGGTTTACAGATTACGAATATTTCAATATAATTAAGTTATGTACAAAAATATATAACATTTTTTAAAAATATCCAATTAGCTTCACGCTGTATCCCGCACACCGCAGGGTAGGCAGAGGGAACCTATTGTTAAGACACTCTGTTCCCCACTTTCTGCCGGATTCTGGAGGCATTGCGTGTTGAGTGACAGAACTCAACGCCGCACTTTGCCTCGACACCAGAGCGAAGAAATAGAAATATAAATTTAAGTAAATATTTCATCTCCTGTGAGTGGGGATCAAACTCACAACCAGTCGGTCTTACAGTCACACTTTGTGACCCTACGCTACGACTGGCCTGAAAATAATCGTAATAAAATGTATATTATAATTATCAATTTGTCTTTTAAATAATTACAATATTTATTCAGTACCATAGATAATATTGACCTGAATTCAGCAAATTATAATTTACGAATTTTATTGGAAAACTGCATGTAAGTTGTAATAAATTTCCATATATGCTCCGCAGTATAATTTCTGTTATTACCCATAATAGGCAATAAATAGGCAGGACGGTGATAAAATTATTTAAATGATAAAAAGAAAAAATGTAATGAAGTAATTAAATTTTCTTTTAAATTTATGATTCCAGATATTATATTTGTCTGACTTTATATTTATTGTTGGGTGTTTTATGCACATTGAAAAACTCAATAAAAATATTTTTAGCAAGACTAACTTTGACAAGCTCTCGGCATTATATACTGTACTCGTACTATAGTTTACCTGGATATCCGCCATTATGGCCAATAGCGCCATGAGGCCAGTCGTGGCGCAGGAGCACAAAGTATGCCTGTAAACGCGACTGGTTGTGAGTTCGATCCTCGCTCGAGGAAATGAAATATTTATTTAAATTTATATTTTCATTTCTTCGCTCTGGTGTAGAGGCAAAGCGCGGCCTTCAACATAAAGGTAAAAAAGATAACTTCAGCTGTTTATAAAAAATATAATATGATATAATAAACATAGCTTTCAGTCTGAACAAATCGATATAAAACCTATATCAACAATGAGCATTTACTCAAAAGCAAATTAAAAACTTACCCACTTACCGTCTTTACGAGGGATTGCGGGTTGAGTGGTGAAACTCAACGCCAGACCTCTGCTTCGGTGCCAGAGCGAAGAAACAAAATATTAATAAATAATAAGGCATTCCTTTGACTGAGGATCGAAGCCACAACCGCCACGTTACAGTCAATCCATTGTGCCTCTACGCCACGACTTTATTAAAGAATGGCCAAATAGAATTTTCTTGATAATATTATAATTGAGTCTTAAAATTAATTTCCAAAATTTCAATGAAAATATTTTTAATAATAATGGATAACCATGCAAAATTTAACGAGTTTCGCCAAAACCACGTGTGTACTTGACAAGCAATCAAAGTTGCCACGCTGTATACGAAACACCTACATTGTGAAATATTAATTTTAATATTGTATTAACTAACTTTGTGTCCTTTTTCCCATTTCGTATTTATTAATTTATACCGTCGTTTTTTAAATATTATAAAAAAATATTGACTTTTTTCAAATCATTAATATTGATTACACTCACAAACAAAAAATATCTCGAAGATGCTTTAATTTATAAAAGTTTATTTCCTGTGTTGCATAAGGCGTAGAGTTATGAATTCTATGCCATACTATACTAAAGTGCAACTTATATTATTAAAATCTTAGAAGGGGCTGAAAATAAAAAAATAACTATAGCTCAGGTGTCCATCCAAGGAAGAGTATAGAAATAAAAGAACATACCCCTCAACCTCCTTTCAAGATCGTTATAGAATACAGAATTGCGTCATCATAAGTTTCTTGTGAGTTATTTTCATTTTTAGCGCGCCGAAGCGGAGACCACGGTAATTGACAGCGGCTGTATAAGAGCTGCAAACTCTTTATGACGCTATAAGCACGAGATGATATTATACTCTAACGACTCTATAAAACGAAACTTTCCTTAGCTTTCCACTATTACATGATCTCTATGATTCCACTTGCATATATTTAATTAATAGAAAATTTTAATATTTTTCTATAAATAAAAATAATTAGAAGCGTGTTAACACAACGGCTGTAGGTTCGATTTCCACTCGGAGGATTGGTTCCCAATATAAATATTTAATGTTTTTATTTCTTCGCTATGGGAACAAGACGTTGAGTAAGACATTGAGTTCAGCCACTCAACTCCTTAATTGATAGGGCGTGAAGAAAAAAAAGATATCTTCCTTCTCTTACGCACAATCATTGCTTTAAGATGATCTTAATCCTGAAACAATTTTGAAATTTTACATAAGTATATAGTTAATATTTATGTAAAATTTAATTATATTTAAAATTTAATTATATTAATTTCATTGAAGGATGAATTATATAAGTTAATATAGTTCATCCTTCAATGAAAGGATTCAATATATGTGTAATTTCTTTGTTCGTAGTGGTTGTGTGTTTGTTGACTACGACACAGGCGGACGACAAACTGTCAAAGCGGCAACGTCGCGCACCATTTCAGGAAATTAAATGGTGGGGAATGGCCATGAATACATTATAATGTTATTGCAACGCAATACTTATCTATATATCTATATAATAAAATGAGACCACATCGCTGTCTGTACGTGAACGATATATAAGGAAATCTATTATTGGGTGAAATTATCAACATTATAAAACACAAAACAATGTTTTTTTTAAGGTTACATCATATAAAATACTATGTTCTACTAAATTGCTAAAAAAAATACAATTTAGTTTAGTTAAGTTTTTAGTTTTAACATAAATTTATGATATTTATTATAATAATCTATGGATAGATCTCATGAATAAAAAAAACAAAATTACCATGTAGTGCCTCTCTGCATTAATGACACCTACTTAATATGATTTATGCCATACAATAACATATATCCATGTGCGACTAAATATTTGATTTAAACAAAAGCACTTATTTCCCAAAATTTGTAATTAGTAGGGGAGAGGAGGGTAGCTTTGAACAGGGGCACCTTTGAAAATATGTGTTAACAGAGCTATTTTAAAAAGAAATTTTGTTAGATTTTTTTTTGAGTAGTGGCAACACTAACCTGCACACATGTCACTTGTCACCGCTGATATATGAGAGCCCGTGGTTGAGTTACGAGGAGTGTTTGATTTTGAGTAAAATTTTATACATTTTTAAATAAACGCGTAAGGATCGCAGGGAT
>DWQW01010590.1:0-12027 GCA_018249695.1 Heliconius erato demophoon
GGGCATGTATGAAGAGGTTGATGACAGTGGACGAGGCGAAAGAGGTATGTAGAGACCGTAGCGTTTGGCGCTCCGTTCTCTCTGACTACCCCGCAAGGGATAAAGCGTGAAGCTAAGTTAAGTTAATAATAATAATGAAAGAGGCCACTCGTGGCGCAGACCGGTTGTGGATTCGATTCCCACTCGAAGGGATAAAATATTTACTTAAATTTATATTTCCATTTCTTCGCTCTGGTGTCGAGGCAAAACGCGGCGTTGAGTTCTGCCAATCAACACGCAATGCCTCCACAATTCGGCAGATAGTGGGGAACGGAGTCTTAGCACTAGGTTCCCTCTGCCTACCCTGCTGTGTGCGGGATACAGCGTGAAGCTGATTTGATTAATAATAAAAAAATATTTATTGCCATAAAAAATGCATACAATTTTACAATGGTAACAAATTATTATGACATTACATTATGGCAAAAGGTCTTACTTAGCTAATGACGTTTGAGTTTTGACTCTAATACATCGCTTTTTTTAGTTACACTTTAGAATTTTTTGCTCCGTGAGATGTTGAGCGGCTGCACTGTATTATTAGCGTTAAGTAAATAAGTTAATATATTAAGTACCAACAGCTATACAAGTAAGTATAAAAGAAATTAAATTTTATATATTTTTCTAATATATGTTTGTACGTTTTATTAATTTATACATATTAGATAAATATAAAAAAATATATCTGAAAAGAGACAAAAAAAAGAAAGACATACAGTTGAGTGACCAGTTTAAACAACTAAAAAAATCAAGCACAAAACGTTTATTCAAATGCCAATTATGTCATACCCGCTAAGGGGTGAAAACAATAGACCCTTTTACTGTCCACTTTTAACGGGACAAAATTTAAACTCAATGTTTGTAAAAATATTTTTATACATACACATATTGTATCTGCTGCATGAAAAAGCATATTAATAATTGTAAACCATTTATTCTATTTTCAGTAATAATAATAATAATGCAAAAAAATGTATATTTAAATTTGATTGTATGTCCTGCAATATTTTGTTGAGCGCAAATACGTCATTGTCCGACTAAATTAGCTATAAACTATTTTGTGTTTGCTTCACGCTGTATCTCGCACGTTGCAGTTCAGAGGAAGTCTGGTAACCTGGTAATATTAAGACACTGTCACCATTTAGACATTCCCCACTTTCTGTCGAATTCTGGAAGCATCGCTTGTTTAGTGTCGGGACTCAATGCCGTGCTTTGCCTGTTACCAGAAAAAAAAATTTTCAATATTTTACATCCGAGTGGGAATTGAACCCACAACCTGTCACATTTACATTCACACGCATGTGTCCCTGCGTCACGACTGGTTCCGATGTGTAGAGGTATAAAATATGCCTAAAAATATATATTATTTACTTATATTTATCTGTATATAAGTAATTTATTCATAATAAATACAAAGAAAGAACTAACATATAAATAATAAATTGGATAAAGGATATTATACAATATGATAAAAAATAAAAGATCGACAAGAAGGCCGGTTTATTATTTAAATCTTATTCCCTTAACAGCGAGACCATAATTCAGACAAAAAATAAGATAAAAGTTTTTTTTTAACAATAATGTTTAAAAGTGAATGTTAATTATACCTTACATACAAGTTTGTACCACGACTTGAGCAGGGACAACAGGCGTGTATGTGACAGGTTGTGGGTTCGATTTCCACTCGAAGAAATAAAATATTATATTTTTTTATTTCTTCGCTCTAGTGTCGGGGTGGCGTTGAATTCCGCCGCTCAACACGCAATGTCTCTAAAATTCGGCGAAAATTAGGGAGCGGAAAGTCTTAACACTATGCTGCCTCTATTTAGTATACAGTGTGTTAAACGGTATACAGCATGAAACTGAGAAAAATATATAATATCACATTTTAATTAATGATCTATAATAAATATAAAATGAATTATAAAGCAACTTATGCTTATAACGATATTACTTAGATAAAGTAAAGAGTTAGTTAAATTCTCCAGTAATTCTATAAGGCAAATTTTAAACTAGCAAAGTTTGAAAATTGCATATCAGAAGAGTTGTAATCAATTATGTACTTCGTACTTTATTTTAATCGTTTCATTCAATATTTATTTTTGATTTTGTGCAGGTCAAAGCAGGGTAGTAAGAGAAAAATTAAGGCACTCTGTTTTCCACTTTCCACTATATTCCTGAGATATCCATTGTGAGTTGACGAAATCTAACGAGGGAATGAACATTTCAATTAACTGTTCGTCTGTTCGTCTGCTCGTCTGCTCGTCTTTCGTCTCTTTGTCCTACCAGCCTGTGAACGCTGGCGGTCCTCAAGCCTATGTGCTGTCCACTGCGCGGTTTCTTCAGCATATCAATGTTATGGTAGACTATCAATGCTAATTCATTGCTATGCAGATGATAGCACAGTGGACAATCTTTCTCTGAAAAATTTGGTCCAGTGCTAAAATAAAAACCACTAAAAAATCTCTATTTATCCTACAGTCAGTTTCAGAGAACACTCCTCATAAAAGTGCACCCGATGTCAGCGTATTGTACTTTAATGTTTTCAGTAATTACCAGTGCCTTACATAGGGCCCAGGTTCGGTCTCATATGGAGTATACAGTTGACATCTTTGGGCTGGTGCATCTCAGTATCAGCTTGAATCATTTGATCGTATATAACAACGAGCCGTTTGAATCTTTAGGGATTCCATAATCTGTGAAATGCAGCAGTGTTTCCGAGTCGATACAACATAGGATTCAACAATCAGCCCTGTATAGGGCCCAGGTCCGGCCGTATATTAGAGTACATTATAGGAGTACTGTTCTCATCTCTGGGCTCGTGCACCCCAGTATCAGCTTGACCCATTTAATAGATACAAACAACGTAGGGCCGTTGGAATCGTTGAGGACCCAATGATCTGTGCAGGAATTGATACATTGTCTTTGCGTAGAGATGTTTCCTCGCTGTGCGTTATTATGGGAAGTGCTCTGGAGAACTATTTGACCTGTTACCTTACCACCGAATTTTCTGATCGCACAGTACACCACAAACTCAAGTATCATTCTCATCATCTGGATACGTGGCATTCCACTACTGTGCGGTTTCGTAGGAACTTCCTTCCACGCACCACTTAACCGTTGAACGGCAATACTGCGGCAGTGTTCCAACGAACTGAGTACTTTCAAAAAACGTGTTTATCTTCACTTTAAAGGCCGATAACGCACTTGGAGCTCCTATGGTGTTAAAGTAACTGAATTGTGGCAATAGTGACTGACATTTTTGTGAAATATTTAAAAGATTTAATACGAGTAAAACATAATTTGTCTAAAAGTTTATTCATATTACATACATTTAATGTGAATTTGAAATTCTGTATTTAATTTTGATTTTAATAAACCAATAATACAGTTAATCTTCAATAGATTAGGCCTTTTTATATGAATCGTATCAGTGGCCGTTGTATAGTCAATTAATAATTAATATAACGGAAAACTGGGTAGACCAATTACTGGATTAATGAGATGACTGGTTAATTTTAAATATTTATAATTACAATACAAATAATTGAGCTTAAGTATATTCATAATTATATTTACCAAATGTAAAATATTTGTAGCAATTTTTTTTCATAAATCAGCTTCACGCTGTATCCCGTAGCAGGGTAGGCAGAAGGATCCTAGTGTTAACACTCCGTTCTTCACTTTCCGCCTGGTTCTTCAACTTCGGCCGGTCTTCCGGTTTTGCCTCGGCACCAGAGCGAAAAAATGAAAATATAAATGTAAATAAATGTTTCTTTTCGTCGTGTGAGGATTGAACCCACAATCACTCGATTTTAAAGTCACGCTTTGTGCCCCCGCGCCACGACTCGCGTTTTTATTTATATATTTTTTTCATATACCAGTACAAGCTAAGAGTTTAGATGTTGCCAACAATATAAAAATATTATTAGTATTTCTAACTTTGTCATCTGAAGATAACAGCTACTGAGCCGACAAGGAATAAATAAAAAAATATATTTAATCAAACTTGGTCAGTCAGTCAGAGTCAGTATAAAATAAATTTTCCGTAATTAAATTTTTAAAGCGAATAGTTCTCGCTGCTCGCTAGCAATTTCATTATAAACTTAGTAAACGAATCAAAGTCAACATTTACAGTAGGTATCTTGTAGCATTTAAACTATTTTATCAATGTTTTGGAATTAATTGGGATTTAATTTATAAATTATTGGGATTTAAGTTATTATAATAACGACTTGAAATCACCTTAAAAAACCTTTTTAAATGGGAATCCTGCCACATTCCAAGCTTTTAAAGACTTTACAATGGTAGAATCAGAAGTTCTCTAGTCTGACAGAGGATCAAAAATATTTAAATTATGAACACTGCCGTAAGCTAAATTTGAATCCCCGCTATTTCACACACTTATCATTGCGATAATGATATGACATCGGGAAGTGATTTGCTATCACTTCCCGCTGTCTGTTTGTTGCATTTGTAAACTCGACAGGTTCTAGGTTCGATTCCCACTCAACACATTTCTTCGCTCTAGTGTCGAGGCAAAGCGCGTCATAGAGTTCCGCCACTCAACGCCTAATACTCAAAATTCGACGAAAAATAGGGAACGGAAGTGTCCTAATGGGAACAGAGTAACTTAACACTAGGTTCTCGGGTCTTCTCCACCTATACTGCTATGTGCGGAATACATGCTTTAATAATGAAGTTTTTAATAAAATGTAAATGGATAGCTATATTTGCTATCATCTACATTTTTACTTCCCTATTGTTTTAAATATTCTAAAATTGTAAAATATATTTTGGCTTTTGCTTTTGTTCCCTAAATACATTGAAAAAATATCTTTCGGAGCATTTTCATCATTTCCATACACAGATTTAAAAACGCTATAAATAAGTACTCGTATATGTTTATTTTGAATAGCGCATAGGCTAATTTTTATATAAAAAAAAAGTTCTACATTTAACTAGAACATGTTATACGTGTATAAACAAAATAGGGCAAATGAACACGCTTCCGTGAAGTGAGCTAGTTAGCGCTGAAAGGTTACTAAAAATTTACTTTATTCTTAATACCTATTCAGTATAAGAGTTTAAATAAAAACTTTGTCTTTGTTGACCTTTAAAAATGGTATGGTTTCTTTGTTCACATTTTAAGGTAGTTCGTTGTAAATTAAAATTTTAGATTATTTAAATGCGATTGGCCCTATAGTGTATAATGACTGTAGTTTATACATGATTACTTTTTGCTCAAATAATTTAAAATATCATAAGAAAATTATAAAATTTATCTTGTTTTTTATTAAGTTGGGTTATACACGATTCCAATTTAAAAATACAGTTCATAGATATGTATCTACTTAATATTTTGTTTTATCGATTATTTATATTTAAAATTTCTTATTTATTTTATAAAAAAGATAATGATGTTAATATTCTACATAATGCCTTAAGGATTGCTTTAGGAGTTTTAAAACTTAGGAAGCAGCTGGTACGTGAAGACGAGAAAAGTTAAAATTACCTGCCATTATACGTGGAATAATATAATTTAACAACAAACATACATTCAATATTATACACATCTTGGCTGTTATCTCTATTGAATGAAATCACTTATCACAATATTAAAACCACTTTTTATAATCTTCACGCTGTATCCCGCACACAGCAGGGTAGGTAGAGGGAACCTACCACTTTCTGCTGAATTCTGGAGGCATTGCGTGTTGAGTGGCAGAACTCAACGCCGCGTTTTGCCTCGACACCAGAGCGAAGAAATGGAAATATAAATTTAAGTAAATATTTCATCTCCTCGAGTGGGGATCGAACCCACGACCAGTCGATTTTACAGTCCGACTTTGTGCCCCTGCGCCACGACTGGCGTCATTAAAGCCACTTGATTGTTTAATTAATTTATTTTTATCAATTATACTGTATATATCTATTTAGCTTTTATTTTGAAAACGTTGAGTGTTGAATTGCTTCTACGGGACTTGTCTTACTTATCACCAAAACAAGAAAATAAAAATAATTACTTTCCTCAAACGGGAATCAAATCCACAGCCTTCGTATATACAGCCAGACGCTGTGCCGCTGCGTCACAACTTTCTTAAAATTTTGAAATATATATTTTATCATTTTCATTTCTTATCATATTGAAAATAATATAACTTAAAACATCTCTGTTTCGAAACGGCGTTCGCTTCGTTTTGTATTTGTCAAGCTTGGATTATTACACCCCAGTGGCAGTGGGAGTTACGGCTGTGCTTTGGATATAGCATTTATGTGAAAGCATTTAAGTTTGCACTCTATTTTTTAAATAAACACCCATTATGTTTGTTGTTTTTAATTCTGTTTTAATTTTTGATATATTTTATTTGGTTCTCCATTTGTATTATTATTTCACAATTTAGCTTTCTATTTTTTTTTTTAGATCACATATATTTATATAGATCATATTTTAATGTTGGATTTGAGCCCGTGGCTCTTAGGAACCGTCGAATCACTTTGACTTCTAAGCCATACGTTCCTTTTAATCTAAGTTGATTATTGATTGTATATGAATTTTAACGTTGCAGATTTTTACAAATTTTCGATACTCAAAAATAAATTTGATCATTTAACAAAAAAGAGCCAACTGGTAACAAAAAAATATATTTAATTTTTCTTTGCTAAAGTAGCAATATCCAAAAAAACTAAGCTACTACAAAACAGTGTATTAGCCACATTGGTAAAAAAAACTCAAAATATAAGTCAAAGCATGACATATTGAAACTGCTTATTCTCATTTAATGCAATTGAATAAAATTAATTAAATTCAAAATGTTGATTCAATACAAATATGGTACTTGTAACGTATGGTAATTTCACATGAAAATAAAAAACGAAATATGAATGCATGTCGTGGCACAAATTTTATTCTTAAATTTTTTCTATGAAAAAAAATGATGATGTAACTTGAAAAGATGATTTATTGTAATTTGAAAATTTTATACATGAAGAAATCATGTATAAAATTTTCAAATTTTCAAAAAGCTAGAAAAGCTTAAATGTGTAAACAATAATAATTAATAACTAACAAAATCTTCAAAAGCCATCTTGATTATAATTAAAGAAGAAGATGTATAAAATGGGAGTTAGTGCGTAACAGAACAATTGAGGCCAGTTAAGTGTTAAGACACTCCGTCCCTAACTTTCCGCCGAATTCTGGAGGCATTGCGTGTTCAGTGGCAGAACTTAACGCCGCGCTTTGCCTCGACACCAGAGCGAAAAAATGGAAATATATATTTAAGTAAATATTTCATCTCCTCGAGTGGGCATCGAACCCACGACCAGTCTGTTTTACAGTCACACTTTGTGCCGCTGCGCCACGACCGGCCTCAAAAAAATATTACTATTTATCTATATCAAAAAAATATTTCTTAGGGTTCGTATTTCAATATATCTATTTTTTTCGCAAAGTCACGGGATTCATTTGTCATCTACTCTTTACTTAGGAGCAAATTTCGGTAGAGGCCAAGTCCGTAGTATCTCTGATATTTTCATAATTCCAGCGAAACGACATGTTCGGACGGACCTTGATGGGCCGTCTTTGTTGTTCGTAATTTGGAGAAAAATATTTACTTTGCCTCGCAATATCGCCTTCACGTAATTTAGCTACGAAGGACACGAATAAGGTATTTAAGTTGCTTTGGACGATTTCGCTTATTTTTGTTAATGTACCAATAAAAATTGTAATACGTTGTTTGTTTATTATAGTTTGACAGTAACTATTATTATTAATATTGCGTTAATATTAAATGTTTTAAATACATAAATATTTTTCAAGATACAAATGTCATATTGAATAAATTAAAGAATAAATAATATAAACGATATATTTTCTCACTTCCAAGAACATAAACACCGAGAAAGCAATTCATTCTAGCAATTAAAATAAGCTAAATCGGAAAATCTATATTAAATTATACTTAATTTCTTGTTTTATTTAATAAAACTAGATTACATTTTAAATAAACTATAGATCTCGGGTAAAAAAAAGCCAAAAATACTAAAGAATTCTGGACCGCCGGACATTACCAGGAAATTCACACTGGTGCATAACTTTACGTAAATTATTACGTTTGCTACAAATTTATCTTGCAAAGCAAAAAAGTCAGTTAGATTTATGGCATACGTTGAACTACCTTTTCCAGTGGAGTATCTTATATGTACACGTCTACATGAATATTAATGTTTTACGAAGACTCATCGACGAAATTTATAAAAATATTCTTTCAGATTTCTTGTATTTTTCTTATGAATATGTATGTGATGATTGTTTAAATTCATAGCATTCTTAAAATTTTTATAATATCGTGGGTTAAAATACCGCAATTTTCATTTATAGAAGACTTGTTTATTATTTTGAATTTGGGCAATTTGAAAATCAGCTTCACGCTGTATTCCGCACACAGCAGCAACAGCTAGTGTTAAGACACTCCGTTCCCCACTTTCCGCCGAATTTTGGAGGCATTCTGTGTTGAGTGGCGAAGCTCAACGCCGCGCTTTGGCTGGACACCAGAGCGCAGAAATGAAAATATAAATGTAAATAAATATTTCACTTCTTCGAATGGGGATCGAACCCACAACCAGATGATTTTACAGTCACACTTTGTGTGCAATTTGGATAGATGAAAAAAAAGTTAATAAATATTTTTCACAATTTCACGCCTTTGTTGATAAACTTGCGTGTTTAAGTGAAATAAGGAAAGTTTCACATTCTGTATAGTAAAATATAATATTTTCTATATACGTATAAAACTTTTAAACGATTTTTTCCCTGTTATTTCATTTAGAGAAGTCCAGTTCTAGTTTCAATCAACACTTCACCACAAACAGTTCAACGGCTTTCAGCAACTAGTCCGTCCGGGCATCGCCGTTAATCACATCTGAATTTCCACACTTCGAAATACCTACTATCGATTTATGTTGATATTTTATAGGATATTTCATGTTTTTGCATAAATTTAACGTTATTTAGAACGATGAGAGTGATATTCTCATGTTTTAATCACATAAAAGGTTCCTAAGTAAAATTAGGTAAAAAAAACATCATACAATTGCTTGATGTATTTGTATGTAACATATTTATAGGTTCTTTTTTAACACTTAAAAGTATTTATTAAAAAAAGTTTTCAGAGTTTATACAATTTATATGTATGAAAGCTCGTTAAATTAAAAAAAAACTTTGAATCTTAATTTAAACTATTTTTTTTGTACTCTAAAGTTTTTTTTTCAATATTTATGTGATTATAAAGTACAACAAAACAACATGTAATCCTTCAAATTTGTTTATGGTGTTTTCAACAGAATCCAAGAATGCTTCCCATCTTGTAAGAAATTTTCTTCAAAGTTAAAAGTTCGTTTTTCCTGTTCCTTGACCGACATTCGCAGTCACTGGATTCAAATTCCATGTATAATATAAATCACCGTAATAATACGATACTGTTGAATCGTCATTACAACATTATCAGATAGAATTGCCAGAAGATCTAATTTCACAATTAGTAGAAAATATACCTCGTCGGTAAACTATAGCAATTGTTGCTAAAGATATTTTAACAAAGTATTAAATTACAAGAAAGTAAAAAATAATATTTTTTATTAGTTATCCCATTTTTTTGACAAAATTGTATGTGGCCTGATACTTTAGATCAAGGGTTCCCAACCTTTTCTTGATCAAGGACCACTTTTATATCATTCTTGGTAGCCGGGACCACTATGCATGTAGGTATAATAAAAATTAATTGTGATAATCAAACAAAAACTTTGCCTCACCATTCCCAGTCATAAAATTAAAATCGTTCGCGGACCATATTTAGGCTTCTGCGGACCACTGGTGGTCCGCGGACCACTGGTTGGGAACCACTACTTTAGATCAATAATTAATAAAAATTGGTTGATTTATATTGTAAGTATACAACTAATCCATTTAAATTATAAATGAACAAGTTCTTTAATCAATTGTAACCAAATCACTCACACACACGCATACTTAGAAAAGAAAAAATATTTTTTAGGAAACGTATTAAAATTTGAACGTAACGCGATTTGAACCCGCGCCTCTCGGAAACCGTCCAAACGCTCTGAGCACTAAGCCATATGTTCTCATCAAGCTACGTCGAAATTCTTATACCCTTGTTACAACTTAATAGGTTGTAAAAATCTCTCAGATCTCTCCCAAATCGAGTAAGAGCAAGAGAGGATCCCATTAAATTTTTTATACGTTTTCTAAAAATATACAGCTTATAATTTCTTTTTAACATAATATTTTTGTACAATGTTTTATGTAATTATATGTGTGAAAATAGAGTGGACCAAAACTGTCTAAGTTTACGCCGTTACGCCACTGTACACCCAAACGCAACCGTGAAAATTTTCTCCTTATAAACATATACCCACTACATCATAGCAGCCTACTTTTACTAAGTAACAAGACATGTTTTTACTAACTTAGTTACCGACTCGCTCGACGAGTTTACTGATTTATTCGGCCTATAAAAGGTAATTTGTTCTATCGGTATAGCAAACAAAGCCATGCCGCATTGATTACCGCCTCATGATACCGAAACAAAATTAGTACCAAAATACGATAATATTAAACAAAAGTATGTAGTTAATAACTCACATTATAATACACAAATCGCATTGTAAGTACAGGTGGAAGTGCCAGCACCACTTTAAATGAAACCACAGTTTTAACTACTATAAAATTCTAATACAATTAAAAAAAATCCCAAAAATGAAAGTGTTTTTTTCAAACAAAATAAATAAAAAAATATTGTTGTAATATAAAACGCCATTTGTCAAGAACACATACAAACCTATCAAAGCGAAACCGCCGCTTCATTCTGAAATCGAGTCGTAGTAGTATGTGTTTATGTTATTGGTATCTATGCGTAACTGCGCCACACGAAATACAGGTATTAATAAACACCGTGAAATGAAAAAAAATCCAACGTCTAAACTGTTGAGGTATCTTAATTAATTCTTTTATGTATGTTAAAATATGTTTAAAATATTTTACCCCTATATGCTGTTCTCGTAAAAGGAGCACTTCCCTCCTGTATATAAATGGCCGTCGTGGCCCAGCGGCACAAGGGTGTGACTGTAACGCGACGCCTGTGGGTTCGATTCCCACTCGAGGAAATGAAATATTTAAATTTATATTTCCATTTCTGCGCTCTGGTGTCGAGGCAAAGAGCGGCGTTGAGCTCCGCCACTCAACACGGAATGCTTCCAAAATTCGGAGGAAAGTGAACGGAGTGTCTTAACACTAGGTTACCTCTGCCTACCCTTCTGTGTGTTGGACACAGCGTGAAGCTGATTACGTTATACGGAAAGTTGTAAGACCTTTTTATTGTGGTTTTCTTTAAAATAATGAAAAAATACTAAATTAAATTTAGCAGCACCGAACCGGGTAGCTTATCCATAGCGCATATACATTTTAACTATTCATTTTATTATATATATTGCTGACAAAATAGATATTCAAACAGTAAGGTATTGTATCCAGAATAGGTATATTTCTAACATCGATTTGTAAAGATAGGGCTTCCCAAGGGATGTGACGGGCAGGTGTCGGAACACCATCGGTCATCCGTCTCCCCCGTCATCCAGTGTTAGGTTCGCGATGAAATATCCTCTAGATATAAGTCAGAACTGTCGCTTCGAATCTTGCGTTTCTCTAAGCGAGAGAAATTTGATAATTTTCCTCAAAGGCTTCGATCTAGCTTTGTTTTGCAATTTTTATATTTAATGTTATCTCAGAAGTTATGAGAACAAAAATAATGTTTTTTTCTTTGCCACGGATAAAACTTGGATTATATTTGAAAAAAAAATTAAATTAGCTTCACGCTGTATCCCGCACACAGCAGGGTAGGCAGAGGGAACCTAGTGTTAAGACACTCCGTTCCCCACTTTCTGCCGAATTCTGGAGGCATTGCGTGTTGAGTGGCA
>DWQW01010591.1:0-12025 GCA_018249695.1 Heliconius erato demophoon
AGATTAAGTATTAGAAGTAATAATGTGAACTCTAAGGCCGATCATACTACTTTGTTGTTTGTTCTGCGCTCTCGCTTACACGCTCGGCTCAGGAAGAACGTAAGAGTAAATCATGCTTTTTCGTCCGTGCAATTTTTATTTATTTTTTTTTGGCTTTGTAATAAAATTTGCTTTTATATTATAGTTTGTCAATGTCAAACACCTTCGGACTGCGCAAGATATCCAAATACGAAGTGCGACGGATGCAATTGTGTACAAGGTGAGATGAGAGCACGTAAAGACCTTACTACTTTATTAACTCCAATAGAAACCAATTTAATAGCCCTAGCTCTGCGACTTTGTCTTATTATAATTTTATTAAACTCTTTGATATTTACATACATAATTATCTATTCATATAATAAAACTGCAACTCATCGCTATCTGTATACGGAAGATAGAACATTTTTTATGGGGGGCATTTGTTGTCTATTTGTCTGTGCCTCACGCTAATTTCATAAATGGTTTAACCGTTTATCATGGCAAAATTCCCCATGGTTTTATTTCTATCGGTTCCTAAATAACTACAAAATAGGTGTTTTATTCAATTAGCTAAAATTTTTGCTATCAATGTATAAATATTATCTTCAGTATGATAATAATAACTGTAGCGTTTGGCGCTCCGGTCTCTCTGACTACCCCGCTAGGGATAAAGCGTGAAGTTAGTATAGTATAGTATGATAATATTAATTGATGATATTATTACATGGAAGTTATTCAGATCAGAAAATAAATATTTTTTTAATACATGCATGCATGGATCGGTAATTCTAATGATATAATTCCCTATTGTACTAAATGTCTAATTTATTATTGAGTAACTTTGATTATGTTATGGTTAGTAGCCGCTTATGAAGAACAACAGATGAAATTTATCACATACGTTGCATTATATCTATGTAATGTCATGTGTCACCTCGAACATTATTTGTAGAATATTTTTTCATTAAGATTTTCATCTTATATTAAGATTCCTATCTCATATTCCAATGAATACAAATATACTCTATTTGCTATAAGTTACTGGAGAAAATAATAATTTCTAAGAAATCATACAATCTGCTTATATAGTAAATATAAATGTTATATATGTACGTTACAGATGGTAAATCAAGTAATAACTGTGCTCACTGCCGGCCTGGAGTTCTGTGTGACCGATTTTCTGGCGCATGTATGGAAAGTAAGTCAAAGGGAATCTATTAACTACTAATAATTATTAGATTTTTACTAACTTAAGATGCCTGGAATAATTTGTCTAACTTTTATAAGAGTTTCATAAAAGATAGATTTATCTAAACTTTTTACTATTTACATACATCTAAGGGATGTGTGCCGCAGACTACTACTATAAAGCTAGCAAGTCTGTACATTCTATATATAATGTGAATAGCAAAACTAACTCCACGTAAACTGGCCATTGCTATGAACAGCGTACCATTTTGTCCGATAAAACACCACAAAATACTGGTTTTATTCTCTCGGCAGACCCGACAAACTATATACTATCTTTTATTTTTCAGTGTAGTATTAGTAAAGAACCTTTAAAAATAATCTGCTGTAGAACCAGATATTAATATATAAGGTAGAAGAATAAAGGCTTACGTTATTTTTATATACAAATATCTAGTAAATAAAGTATTTATTAAGTACATCAATGACCTGTGCTTTATACCTAATAAACATTATTTTGTTTCTACAATATTACATATTTTCTTGCATTTACTTCAAATATCAAGCTTTATAAGTATATTAAATCGTGGCTTAAGAACCGTATTTTGTTATTATCTATAAAAAAAATCCTTACACCCAATGTATTAACAATTTTTTTAATGTATAAAAACGGTATAATAAAAATATATTTATTTCCCATTAACAGATGATCAACCTGTTAATGATACACTAACTGAAAGAAACTCCGGAATTATGTCCGCAATAACTACAAAAAGTAAAAATTTCTCTGAACTGACTAGGGACTTAACTACTGAAATTGATGTGAATAAAATTTATGATAATTTTACTACTTTGACAACTGACTTACCCAATAATAGTGTAAACCTTCTTAAATTTGAAAAAGTTTCAACAGAAGAAGATTTGAGAACAGTTAGGTCTACAGACATAGAAGTAGATGAAACAACAAGCAAAGCTACTGTAGAAATAAAAGACGTAACTACTACAATATTACATGAAAGTGCAACAACCACTATCACAACAATAGAAAATTTGAAAGAATCTGAATATGTTACAGAAGATATGTTTGACAATGTTACACCGGATTCATATTTAACCAAAATAACCAACCGACCATTGGATACATCTGAATTGGATGCCACAGATGTCACAACATATGGACCTAAATACTTACAACAAGATACAACTGTCGTAAATGAAAATAGTGGCACACATGAAACAGACAGATCAGACTATTTAGTAACAATGTTCGGATCAACTTATAGTCCTGAACATACAGCAATAAATTCACTTATAGACAAAGTACCAGAACTGACAACAGAGAACTTTAAATATACAGAAAATGTAGTTAAAGATGCAATTCAAGACATAAAGAACTTTGTAACAGCAGATAAAAACAATAACTTAACAGAAATCGTAACAACAGATATATCTACATATAAATTAAAAGATATTATTGTAAATACAAAAAACACTGATATGGATAAATCGACAAATAAAGGAACACATAGAACGGTAGATGGTAATAAAAATATAGACATAGAAATGACAACAGAACCTCAAATTATTTCTCCGCATGGTACACCGTCTAAACCTCGAGATATAATTACAGATTTAACTCTATCTGCATTCAAAAAAAATATTCGAGAAGATGAAATAACAGATACATCTAAATATATCATACCAGAGGCATCCAAGATCTTGACAGGAGATATAACAACGGATAAATCAAGTGATGTAGTTACAGAGGTAGTAACAGTTAAATTTAATGATACAGTATCGGACGTAACAGTGGATATACATAAGGATATGACAGAAGCTTCCACTTTATATAATTATATGCAAACGCCAGTAGACGTAACAAATAGAAAAACTAAAATAAATATATCGATAAGTGGTCCATTAGAAGACAATCCATTGCACATTGATACACATGAAAATAAATTTAACATTTTAAATGATAAAACAACAAACAAACCGAAATATGAAAAAACAGATGTAATTAATGAAAATGTAGATCTGGCAACTGATGTATCTACTCACGCAAAATCAGACGTAATCACAACTATGTCTCACGACTCAACAGTAGACGATTCGACACATACTTTACGAGATTTGACCGAAATCGTAACGACAGACCATTCCAACTACCGATCATCATATGTAACTGAAAAAGGATCGAAATATTTGACAGCAGACTTAGATGAAGGACAGGGAGGCATTATAACCGATATTACAAAAGGCAGACCTGAATTTGTTACACCCAATACATATAATGGTATTACAGTAAGTATGACAACAAATCAATTCAGTCAAAAAATCGATACACTTGATATATCGAAGCATAAAGTAGCTGACTCTATGTTAGACCGGGATAAAGGATCATCAGCAGAAGTAACCACAGACGCACCAATACAAATAACAAACTATATTGAGGTAGATATTATTTCAGACGAAAAAACAGAATTAAGTACTATGATACAAACAGAAACATATCCGACTGTTGAAATGTTAAATCATATTAATACAGAAACAACTCAAACAATCGTAAATTTATCAGAAGAAATCTATAGGAGTGCGACTACTATTGATTCAATAAATGATTTAAATATTCAGCAACAAAATTTTTCTAAGCCATATATTAATAAGAAATTTAACACTCCTTTAAATGTCTCAATTACAAATATAAGTTATTCTACCCCTACTGATACAAGTATTATTACTAAAATTATTCCAAATGAAATGTCGACTAGTGAGAATGACAATAAACAAACAAATATGGTTAATGAGGCCACTATGGAACAAATCGAATTCCGTACTGATATAACTTCACCTATATATACTATCCAAGATTTTGATTCAGCTACTGTTAATGCTGTTGATAAAATTTCAACATACGAGTCAGCAAGTAACTTAATGAATCAATTATCCTCCACAAACAATCCAAATGAACCAACTTCGACTTCTGGCTTTGTAAAAACACATACAGATGTTCTTGAGGAACAGGAAACAAGTCCCTTAAGTGATGTTTCTGAAGAAAATACTCTACAGTCAAGTCACAGCCTAGATAATGCTTTTGTTACCGAAACCACAAACGCTGCGAATTTCTTAACAACTTCAACAAGTACAATTTTTAAAGAAATAAAATTTATGTCAACTACTGACGATAATTTGAAGTTACAAACAATAGATACATCAAATTCAATAAATAATAAACATATGAAAGATACGATTCCAGTAATTATGGCTACAATTCCCATAGAAGACATGTCAGAAAGTAAGTCGAATGATTCAATGTCATCAAAAGTCATTAGCAATAGTACAACTCAAGTAATAGATAAATTATATTTAACGACCCCAATTTCGGTATTTACAAGTGACGATTATATTTCATGGAAGACAACAAAAGAAACAACAACAGAAGCAGTGCCTAGTATTACTAATACAGAACATTCATATTTGATCGATTCGGAATTTTCCACGGCTACATATAAAAATATTCAAGCGAATTTTCATGGCACATCTGGTTCCAATAAATATATAGACAATGATCAAGTAACTTCATCATATGGAGATTCACATAAAACATTATCTGTAGCTCAACCACATTCAGAAAAAGCAGACCAGGAAGTAACGTCTAGCGGCTTTCAATTTGTGTTTGATTCCTCAGATACAAAAAAACTACAGTATGCTACTAATATCAATAAAATTGAAACAACATTAACTTCAGACACCAAAACTGAATTTCAAACTACACTTGATTATGAAGAGTTAATTCAAAGCAGTAGCACAATACTTACTGAGAGCACTATAAAACCTCAAATGAAAAGCACAGAAATTAATGGAAATCACAAACAATTTCATGAAAATAAGAATACAAAGACGCCAGAAAATCAAAGAAACTTACATAATGATAATTACACATCCCATTTGATAGTATCCACTGGCAGTAATACTCATACATATTTAGATACGACAACTCCAACAAATAATGATAGAATGGAAGATCCTAAATTAATTATAAATACGGCAGACTTAGATAAAAAAACATTATCTGAAACGTCTGCACGCTACACAACAGATCCCAGTGTTAATGTGAAATTCACACCTGGGACAACAGAAATAAATTATATTAAAATCATAACTACAAATAATTCACCAACAACGTATCAAGAATCTAGCCTTAGCACATCTGAACAAGATATCGATACAATTAATATTAATGTGGAAATGTATTCTACAGAAGTAACTACAGAAAAAGAAGATGCAATGACAAAACTTACAGAAAAATATAACTTATCCTCTCAAGAATATTTAACCTCTACCAATGATGACTTAACTATGACTTCTACAGAACATACAGTAAAAGAGTTAGACTATACTTCAAGCATAAGCACCAATAGTAACTTAGATACTTTATCAGATAATTATATCTATGATTATACTTTGATGGATTCTATACGAAATAATTCAAAAAAAGGTAATCAACCAAAGAAAAACACATCAGAACTAGATGCAGTACCAAACAAAGATACTACTTATACAAAAGATAGTTTTATTTCTTCTTTCACGGAATCTGCAGAGTTAACTGAAATGTCAACCAGTTATAGTAACGTAAATGAAACTTTAAATCCTAAAACAGAAAAATTACTGCCTGCTACTACCAAGGTCCCAACTGATATCTTATTAAGTTCTACTACGACGTCAATCAACAACAAGACGCCAGGATTATATTCAAATGAAATTGTTACGAGTAAAAACAAACAGGAAGTGACTGAATATAACAGGGACTATAAGATTAGTAATATATTTTCAACAAGTCCACAATACAGGACATTGGGTAATTTACAAAACAATTTTTTCACATCAACTTTGAAACAACCTGATAGCTATTTGCCTAGTACAGAAAAAAATTATGCTGATAATGTAATTTCATCTACTGATAAAGAAATCAACACTTCAAGCCACATACTTAATACGAACTACAGTACTTCGGGCTTACTTAATACAGATATGACAAATAAAACCATGGAACCAATAAAAACTACAACAAGTTTTTCTATTATTGAAAACAATAGCAATATAGGGGATAAATATAATAATAATATACGTAAGGTAGAGACAAAAACTGATTTAAATATAAACATTTCAGAAGCAATTAGTGATTATACTGCAACTACTGGAGGAAACTACTTTTTGTTAAACACTCAGATAGACTTAGCAGATTATGAATTATATAAAAAAAAAGAGTACCCAACAACATTGTCTGCATTATCTAGCACTTCTTTAGACAATCTTTCATCCCGAAGAAAAGACATAGACATTCCTGCTTGGACAGATTCAACTCCTTATTTCGATATGACAGTGACTGAGACAATTAGTAACCTCAAAATTAAAATTTTTTGCAAATCTAATACTAACTGTCCTGCGGACAAGTTTTGTTTAAATGGAGTTTGCGAAAATCCATGTGAAGTACACAACCCGTGTGTAAAAGGTGTTTCCTGTAATGTAAATAATCATCATGCAGTATGTTTGTGCAACACTGCCGTCGGAGACATCTGTATTAAAGGTATGGCCGAGCAAGATTTGTGATTTTCTTAATTTAATTAGGTGATTTTATTCAAAAAGAAACCATTTATCTTGATTGTGGTGTATTTTATCGGACAAATGCGTACAAATAATTTTAAATGAGAATATCGCAGTATTTTTTTTGTAAATAAATACTAATATATCATATTAAAATATAACAAACTAAACCCTTATTTAACATATAACATATTAGAATCACCTGGAACGCCCAAGGCACCGGAACCTTGCCATTCAGATCGAGATTGTATTGAAACTGAAGCCTGCTTTATGGGACTGTGTCAAAATCCCTGTGAATTTGACAATGTTTGTGGAATACAAGCTAAATGCCATCCCGTAAAACAAAGGCCTATGTGTTCGTGTCCAGCTGGATATGATGGCAATCCGGCTGTTAAATGTTCTCCCAAAATTTGTAAGTATGAGGGCTATTGAAACTGACTTACTTTAACAAAACTCTTAAATTTGTATTATACAGGGCTGTGGGTAATTGGAAAATATTTCATGTACTTATATACATATACATTACTTATATATATGTAAATGTAATTTCACGAAACTTAAACTTTATCAAATATAAATTATTTTTTAATTTAAATTTACACTTGAATCTTGTGCTAGGATAGCTTTACAATATCAAAATATTTGTATCCTACAAACATTGTTTAACTATAGTTTGATGAGACTGGTGAAAATTGCAAACACTTCGAAAAATACCTAATTTTTTTACTGTTTTATGATTCAAGTCTTATGAAACGTAACCAGTAGTTTTAAAAATTACTTATGGAAAACCATCAACAGTCAGTCAGTTTTTATTCGCTAAGGCCCCTGAAAGTTTTTGCTAAAATGTAACTTTTTAAAAATCTATAATTTTTTTATCTTATTTCCAACGCAAATTTATAGGCCGATAGCTTCTAGTTATTACATGATACGAAAAGTCCATTATTGAGCTGTTGAGAAATAAAATTTAAAGCAAAGACAACTCTACTTAATTAGGAGAACAAAATTGAAAATACTTTCAATGAAAAATGTATTTGTCAATTTTGTTCAAGAATCCGGTTTTTTTTTCTAAAAAAATATTACAAATTTCCTAACATCTGCAAAACCGAAAATAGCTGAGCATACAGGTTACACCCTATCCGTAGAGTAGCGTTGATCCGTCAATCGAGTTACACCCTATATAACTTTTGCACGTATTTGCATCCTTTTTTTTTATTTGAGCAATTTATATAAATGTATATTTTTATCACCTGTGTTTCACTTTTGCACAGCCGGTTGCACTCGAAATGAAGATTGTCTTTTGACTGAAGCTTGTATAAATAGTGCATGTCAAAATCCATGTAAAATACACAATCCTTGTGCACAAAACGCTGTTTGTATAAATACAAACCATGGCTCAGATTGTAGCTGTGTAGAAGGATACCAAGGAAACGGTTACGTTGGATGTGCGCCAGGTAAATAAGCAAAGTTGTTAATAATATATTTCGATAACTTTCCCCATTTTTAAATTAATGCATCCTTTGAATGATTATTTTAGTAATTAATACCCATTCTATATGTCAATACAATGAAGACTGCCCTCCAAAATTGTTGTGCGATAGATTAAATAGAATATGTATAAATCCGTGCACTGTTAACAAATGCGGAGATAACGCAGAATGTCTTCCATCAAATCATGGTATACAATGTGAATGTTTTGCTGGATATACTGGAAACGCTTTCCTAGAATGCTTCCAGGGTAAGTGATATAACCAATTATTCTCTAATATTAGTTTATGTCTAATTAATTGAACAAAATTTAATAAGTGCGTTTTAGTTCAAGGGTGTCGAGCTGATATCGAGTGTGCTAATGCTGAAGCTTGTATAAATGGAAGATGCGAGTCCCCTTGTAGGTGTGGAACGAATGCCGTGTGCGATGTGTTAAATCACCGCGCATCCTGCAAATGCTTATCTGGTTATACAGGGAATCCTATGATTAATTGTGAACCTCCAGTAAATCCTTGTTCTCCAAATCCATGTGGAATAAATGCGCTCTGTGAAAATGACAATGGAAACCCTATATGCTTTTGCCCTAAAGGTTTAACTGGAAATCCATTTAAGAACTGCAGTAAGTATCTTAATGAGAGATTTCAAATTTCTCACCACAAATACAGATTTTTGTTCTTTAGATTGTTTTATATTAAAAAAATAATAACAACCATATTTTTCTAGTTCCAGAGGGCAATGAGTGTGAACCAAATCCCTGTGGACCTTTTACTGGTTGTAGAATTATTGACAATAAACCAGCCTGTTTCTGTTTACCTAACTATGAAGGAAATCCTCCACGTCAGCCCTGCAGATTACCAAATAATCCTTGTAATCCCTCACCTTGTGGACCTAACACACAGTGTACAATTTTGTCAAATGGATTTTCGAAATGTACTTGCCTACAAGGATTTGTTGAAAGTCCGAATACAGTTCGTGGCTGTATTGAAGCAAGAAATCCTTGTGAACCTAATACTTGCGGTGTAGGAGCGCGATGTGATCCAAGTAGAATACCCGCTTGCTATTGTCCTGAAAATACTAGGGGTAATCCTTATAAATCTTGCAATCGTGAAGGCTATTTGCCACCAGCAGTACTATGTCAACCAGGAAATTGTGGAGAAAATGCAGATTGTTATGTTAGTAGCAATAGAGAAATGTGCTTTTGTAAGTCTAATTTTGTAGGAGACCCTTATATTGGTTGTCAGCCACAAAAAAGTCCCTGCAATCCAAATCCTTGTGGACCTCAAACGTTGTGTAATATTAATTATGATGGGCAAGCTTCATGCACTTGTATCGAAGGAAGCACAGGAGATCCTTATAGTTTAGAAGGTTGTCGATCAAGAGAATGTGAAATTAATGACGAATGTGCATTAGATAAAGCTTGCATGGGCTACATGTGTCGCGATCCTTGTCCCGGCGCTTGTGGATTAAATGCAGTATGTCATGTAGAAAGTCATCATCCAGTTTGTATATGTGAAGGTGGATTAGTAGGCAATCCATTAATATGTTGCTTACAGCCCCAGGAACAAAAAAGTAATAACGCTTGCAATAAAGTTGAGTGTGGCATAAATGCAATTTGTCAAGATGTTGGAAATACAGCCTTGTGCTCTTGCCTTCCTGAATTTTATGGTGATCCTACAAAAGAATGTAAGCTCGAGTGTCTTATGAATTCTGACTGCCTACCAAACGAATCTTGTATCAATCAAAAATGTGTAGATCCCTGCCAACAGAGCAACGTTTGTGGCATTAACGCTGTTTGTCTTTGTTCCGATCATACAGTTTCGTGTTTATGTCCAGATGGTTATATGGGAGATCCACTTATACAATGTTTATATAGACGTAAGTAATTTGTCATTCTAAATTATTTTAACGATCATTCTAATCGAATCAATAAAGTAAAAATACTTTTTTTTATTATTTACAGCGATCATCGTAATTGCTGATAATTCAACAGCACAGCCATGTGCACCGAATCCCTGTGATCCTAATTCATTGTGTGATACATACGGAGATAAATTCGCGGTATGTAATTTGTGTAATGGCCCAAACGCTATCAATAATCCTAAATGCAGACCCGAGTGTGTTTTAGACTCAGATTGCGCCTTTAACAAATTTTGTTTGAAAAACAAATGCGTAGACCCATGTCCAGGGTCATGTGGCGCCAATGCTGAGTGCATGGTTTATCATCATGACCCAATTTGTCAATGTAAATATGGATTCTCAGGAAACCCTTACGAACAATGCAAACACACACCACAACGTAAGTATATAGTTAACCACAAGCGTCATGAATGAGAATTTTTTGTATATTTATAAATTAAAAATATAAAAATATTTTTTTTTTATTTTAGCCGTGCCTAATGAAACTTGTGACAATATACGTTGCGGAGCTAATGCAATATGTCAAAGTTTAAATAATGCTTTAACGTGCAAGTGTTTGCCAGGTTTTTATGGAAATCCTTATATGTCATGTAGACCGGAATGTGTTGTAAATAGTGATTGTTCACCTGAATTAGCATGCGTAAACAATAAATGTGAAAATCCGTGTAAAGATGTATGTGGAGTTGGAGCTCACTGTGAAACAATAAATCATCACGCCATTTGCTTTTGTGCGCCAGATCACACAGGTGACCCATACATTCGATGTCAGAGTAGCCTTCCCACGCCGCCTTTATTTTCCATATGTGACCCGTCGCCGTGTGGACCTTATAGCCGTTGTTTAGTATCAAAAACTGGATTTGCATTATGCTCTTGCCTACCAGGATTTAAGGGCATTCCCCCGATGTGTCAACCAGAATGTGTAAGCAACTCTGATTGTCCACAAAAAGAAACTTGCGTTAACCAAAAGTGTATAGATCCATGTTATGGAAGTTGTGGGGTTGGTGCGGACTGTATTGTTGTTAATCATAATCCTATATGCAGTTGTAGGCCTGGAGAAAGTGGCGACCCATTTGTAGTATGCACAACATTTGTAGAAAGTGAACGAAATGATAAGAATCCATGTTCACCGTCACCGTGTGGGCCTAATTCTGTTTGTGATATAAAATCAGGCCATCCAGTATGTTCATGCCTACCAAATTATACTGGATCTCCTCCGTATTGTAGACCAGAGTGTATAATTAACCAAGAATGTCCTTCATCTCGAGCATGTATAAACGAAAAATGTTCGGATCCATGTATAAATGCTTGCGGCAGCAATGCAGCTTGCGACGTTATTAACCATTCACCATTATGTAGTTGTATACAAGGCTACAGAGGTGATGCTTTTATTGGATGTATTGCAATAGTAAACAATGAATCAGTTACACCTTGTAACCCATCTCCATGTGGTGAAAACACTATTTGTTCTATTGTCAATAACGTAGCCCGTTGTTCATGTATACCACCTCATATCGGAAACCCTTATGCTGGCGGTTGCCGACCGGAATGTTCTATTAATTCGGATTGTCCAAATCATTTGGCGTGCTTATCCAACCATTGTAGAGATCCATGTAAAGATTTATGTGGAGTTAATTCGGAATGCTTTGTTACAAACCATGTTCCTGTATGTACCTGTTTTAAGGGTTATGAAGGCGATCCCTTCTCTTCTTGTCGCCGAATATACGCAGAGTGTAAGTAGATTTTCAAAAAACTGTTCTTTTGAATATATTATATATTAATATATATTATATATTAATATATATTATATATT
>DWQW01010592.1:0-12024 GCA_018249695.1 Heliconius erato demophoon
AGCGGAGCGCGTTCGAGGCACATCGGGAACATTTTATACGAACGATGACATAAATACTCATTTGCGAGAACAATATCCGATATTGAGTGAGGCCTGTCTTGGGTGAGTACACTGCGCGCCAAAAATAGTGTACGCTCGTGTAATTTTGATGGCAATGTTAAAATTATTATTTATTAATATTATATTATAGATTTTATTATAATTAAGGAATTTCAGTATTTAGAAAATTTATTCCATAAGCAAAAGGCAAATATTGTTTGTAACTTTGTTTATTTTTCTAGTTTCACACTATATCCCGATAACTGGGTAGGCAAAGAGAACTTGGCGTTTAGACATTCTGTTTCACTCTTTCTTAATTGTTGAAATAAGACATTAGGGGTAGTGGAACTCAATATCCGGCTTTCGCAAAAAATAATTTACTTTCTAAGTGCGAATTAAACCAAGTTCAAGTATGGAAATACTTATAAAAATTCAAATTCCCCAGTTCTAAAATATAATAAAAATATTTTATTAGCAGTTTAAATCAAATATCTATTGCATATGCTTCACTGACTTTTATTACGCTAGAAAGTAATGTGTTCTGAATCCTCGTAAAAATCGAATAGTAATTAATATCTTCACTTAATTAAGTTTTAAAATAGTGATATTGTAACTTAGTTGTAGCGCTTAGTTAGCGCACTTATAATGTATATAAATTAATGAGTACATGACAAATTCTAAAATATAATTCATAAATCTAATATAATATTAGTTGTCGCCCGCAACTTTGTTTACGTCTACTTTAAGATGTAAAATAAATAATCTTTTTACTGTTCGTTTTCGTAGGGATTTCAAAAAATCCTCTCTTAGTTCTTTCTACATGCCCTAACCTAACCTAACCTATTTTCAAGCCAAAATTTAACTTAGTAAATCTAGAAGATCCGTCTGTAATCAGAATCAAAATCAGAGACCGCCAATCAGAATCAGAGTAACGGAAGACTCCTTCGGAGAAGTTCATTATTTCTGCTACAGGCAGGATACAGTGTGAAGTCAAATTGAAATAAAAGTACAAAATTCCAACCTGTATCAAAAACATTAAAATGACCCAAATAAAAAAATGTCTTCTTTCACTATCAAAAATTAACTCACAACTTTTATGACACACCAAACAACCACCGCAGCCTGCAGTGTACCATTACAACATTCATGTTTATTCACCGTCCTGCCAACCCCTCAACCGATATATTTATTGGTTTGCATCCGAAACCTACGTGGAATTTACTACAAGAACAACTCAAAATTCGTCTTACACTTTACAACCGTATGCAGATTGACTAGAAGTTATGAAACCTGCAAGTCGAATCGTATATTCGCTAGGTTTATGCGCCAGTATCAAGATGACTGTCAGACATATCTTGTAGAGTTAACGTTTTGATAAGCTTTCGATAATAAATATAGTAACGTATTAGTGTTGTCCGAAGGTAATCTATAAGTGAGGCAGTTGAAAAATCTTTACTTGAAAATGTTGATGATTATATATTTTTTTGCACTGAGCATAAACTTCATATTTAAATATATTTTGTTATAAAATCGTATTAAATTATTGCTTTTAGTTATTTTAGTTATGGCCTGATTTGACTATGCCAGGCATAAAATATTCTGCAAGTATCACATATCGTAGGGAAACACGAATGAGATTAAGTTTAAAGTAAAAAATATATATAAGATATTCATATTAATTAAAGAGAAAATAAATTGTGTTCTATCAGTCACTATTTTTAAAATTTACAGCCATTCACAGCAAGTAAATAATAAATTCACAGCAATTAAAAAAATAATAAATTTTTAAAAATAAATTTTTAAAAAAATTTACCACAAAGGAAAATTAAATTTTAGGAGACCTAAAAAGGCACACAACAAAACATCAAAAACCAGCATCTCCATGGGCCCAGAAGCTAATAAATTCACAAGTGGTATATCAGAGTTCGTGTAATGATGCCAGCGTCAATCTACTGTGCACTCTATTAATTATTAACTATATAGCGTGTTGTCTCGTTTTTTGGATGTGGTAGTCAATGTCAGTTAATTTACAAGATGAGGCTGTCGTGGCATCGTCCGACGGTTAACGCGATGGTTGTGGGTTCGATTCTCGCTAGCGGGAATCTAATATAATCTATATTATATTATATTTAAATTATTTTCATTTCCTTGTTTTGGTACACAATTCGTGGCGTCGAGTTCCGCCGCTCAATATGCAATGTCTCGAAAAATAGCTAGATCCACTATCCAAAGGAATTCCTAAGGAAGCAAAGTAAATAAATATAGTTCAGCTTCACGCTATATCCCGCACACAGCAGGGTAGGTAGAGGGAACCTAGCGTTAAAACATTCCGTTCCTCCCTTTCCGCCGAACTCTAGAGGTAAAGCGTATTGAGTGAAGTAAATATAAAATAACTATAAAAAAAATATTCAAAAAAGAATATTAAAAGATTTTGTTAAATTTAAAATATCATATTTAAAAGATATGTATTTCACCGTTGCGTTACAGCTAACTTAGATTTACAATTCTATTGATATCGTAGAAAATTAAAACAATTATTCCTCACTTATCTTTTTAAGGATGTGTGCAGAGAGAACGTTCCGTTCACTTTAAAGAAATTACTATTCAACCAAACCGACAAGAAAATATTCTGAAATTTAAATATAGATTGTTCTTAAGGCGGCGTTGAGTTCCGCTAGTCAAAACACAATATCACAAGTGTATTGTTAGTTTCACTCAGCCTAGCCTACTTTGCGAGATAATAAGCTAAAGAAACATATTACAATCAAAATTTTTGACCACAAACAAAAGCATAAATTAGTACAAAATTATACTTGTATCATCAAAATAATCATTTTGATACATAACATTTAATATTTCAACAATCATAATAAATAACTATATTTATTATGCCAAAGTGACAGGAATCAAGTGTAAAAAAAGGTATAAAAAATTAAAAAGCGTATGTCAGAGGATATTGAACTAAAGTCACCTTTCCCATTGCATTTGTCACATATCACAATTAAGACGAAAATTTGATATTTTAAAAAACAGGTAGGTAGATGGATTTATTTAAGTGTTTTTGCTTAATTTTTAAATTAAACTAATGTGATTTGAGATTAGAAGGTCCTAGATTCAATATCGGGCAAGGTCAGTTTGAGGATTTATAATATGTTGTTGAGGCTTTATAAATAAATATATAAAATGATGTGAATTAAAACCGTTGTGGCGTAACGGCGCTGCGTCTGTCTGTACACGCGATGGTTGTGTGTTCGATTTCCACTTAAGGATTGTTGATTATTTTCGTTTTCTAACTCTGGTGACAAGACAAAGCTCGGTGTTATGGTCAGCTACGGTATGTCTCAAAAATTAGGCTGAAAGTGGGGCACAGAGAGCTTTAACAAAGTGATATATCGCGTGAAATGAAGCAATAAGACAAAACCGTGACTATATCTCTATGTTTTATATTTTCTATATAAAGATAATATTATTGTTTTGGCGACAACATGCTCTCAAATTTTAGATGACAAACATATCAACTTATCTATAATTTTTTTGTAACTAAAAAAACTCTTATTTAACAACGATATAGATATAAAATTCTGCATTTTTAAACAAATTAATTAGATTTACAAATAAAAACACAAAAAAATATACATTTAAAATATTCCTATCACATCCAAACATTAGCATAACTTCATGCAATCTATCAAAGTACATAGATTGATGAGTTACACAGTACCTACATCACACGGCGTTGTTCACTTCCGTGTAAACGCTAGTTCATTAAGACACTATAGCTACGGTGTAAATGTACGGTTAAATATGAAATGTTGATTGGCTGTAGTGGCGTAGTGGCACAAGTGTGCAGCTGTAAGTGCGACTTTTGTGAGTTCAATTCCTGCTCAGAAATATATAGTTTTATCATTTCCTCGCTCTAGTAATGGGACAAAAGACCTCGTTATACTAAACACTCAGTGCCAAAAGAACAACAGAGTATACCTGCTATATAGGATACAATATGAAGCTATATTAGTTATTTAAAACATGAAGTGTGTCTGGTTTAGGTCATCTGGAAGTTATAATTTACAGTAGAGTCGTATTGGAAGTCGAACCCACAACGGCTACGTTTATAGACAGAATCTGTGCCGATAGACCACGAAGCTCACAGGGAAAAGAGAAGTGCACTGAAATTGAATTGAATAGACATAAATTGTAAAATTATTTTTAACAACATTAAAGTGTTACTCGACACTTAGTCAAAAGTTCTAAAAAGTGTTGTAAAATTATTTTTAGAGTACAAGGTTTTATACTTGTGCCGAGTAAGTAAAGTAAGTACATTTAATAAAATGGTTCTTTCATACTAAAGATCCACCGTCACGCTCCAGTGATATAAGAAGGGGACGATTGTCTCACGATGTTATACACCGCATATATTAAAGTTAATATGATTCTGTATAAACAATTAGTAACAGTTTATATTATAATTCTCAGAATCTTTAAAATTTGTTATACATTTTACTGCTGTTTTATTTGTTCTTAATTTTTATTAGATTTAAAGGCCTTCGTGGTGTAGGGATATAGGGGGCGACGTCTGGTCTTTAAACCGAAAAGTTGTGGGTTCCATTCCCATAGAAATTGATTGTCTTAATAAATAATTTTCGTGTCTTTGCTCTGGTAAGAGGGCAAAACGCGGCGTTTAGCTCAACCACAAACATGAGAATGTAGTGAACGGATTGTTTTAACACTGGATTCCCCCTGCCTACCAAGCTGGATAGAAAGAACGTGAAACTGTTGTATAAGTATGTCGTTAAAGTCCGCGTACACAACACATGCGGGCTAAGTCTTCTCTCTAATAAATATGTAATCCAATAAGTAAAATATTGTATCGGATACTTGCCTCGAAATTGAGTTACGCCATTCAACGTGCAATGCCTCAAGAATTCAGCGAAAAATGAAGAACGGAACACTCTTAATTGGAACGGAGTGTCTCACCTCTAGGTTCCCAGGTTCCCTCTGCCCACTGTACTATGTGCGAAATACAGCGTGAAGCTAAAAAAACCATTTCCGTGACTTGGAAAACTGTTGAATCCATAAATACTTGTTCATAATAAGTAGATAGATAGATGCCTGTGTGGTCCGCAGGTGTTTAAATGTCACGCACCTACATTAGCGGAACCTTTGATCGTAGATAGTGCTGAATGAATTAAACTCCTTTATTTTTCATAATATTGTAGCAACTTGTTAGTATAATGAGGATTTGTCTAGCGCTAGTCAGTTAGTATTGAAATTATATATTTTGACGTGTTGGTAGTTTCTATATTATTAAATACGTATTTAGTGTTATTTAAAGCTAGTATTCTTTTTGCTGCAAGGTAGGTAGAGGAAACCTAGTGTTATGACACTCCGTTCCCCACATTCCGCCCCCTTTTAAACATTGCTTGTTGAGTGGTGAAACTCAACGCCCTTTAACTTAGTTAGCACACTAAATCTGGGAACCTAATATTACGACACTGCGTCTCCTATAAGCCACTTTCTTTCCCTGTTGAGTGGCGATTCGAATCCATAATCTGCCACATTTACAGTTGCAGGCGTGAGCCTCTGCGCCACAACGACCTCATTGAAATGAAATCGCAAAAAATTAAAAAATAGTACATATTAACATTTAAACTAATGAAATATTTCATATATCAATACTTTAAAATGATACGAAGTCGAAAGCATAATTAATAAACGTTTCACAATCAAATAGCTGCGGGCGTATCAAAAATAAAACAACTAAATACCTACCTGCGTACCGGGTAGGTAGGTATCCCACCTACATTGTATAAATAAACCGTAGAGTAACAAAATACGAGTACCAACATACAAATTTCATACTTATTACACGTCAATTGCAGAAAGCTCGGTTTTAAACTATCCACAGTTTTACCGCGGCACAATAGGATGAGGAAATATATTTTAATAAATATCTGTTATGTTACGTTGAATTTTGATTTGTTTTTGCTGTGTTGCGATTTTTACTATACTAACCTTTACCTGTGGCTTCGCCCTCGCATGACATATGAGTCATGTGACACATAATTGATGACACAAGCAATGTGGCATGACACAAGAGCTAACGATTCTCAGGATATAATGTAACCTAATACTGGATAAATGGACTTCCGTTTCTGAGTGACTGACAGATTAGGCACAAAATTGTAAAACTACGTGGAACACTGCATTTTGACCTCCTTGAACTGTAGACACTAAAACAGCAGTACCCCAATTTCCGTTTTATAGTCCACGTGAACAAAATTATGGGTATCAATTGATATATTATATACAGTACTAAATTATATAAATCTTAATTTTAAGAACCTAAAACCAAATGAATGTTTAAATACCAAAATAAAAAAATAATTTAACTAATTACAGTAATAACTCAAGAAATCTTATCTTAATTCAATTTACATCAAAACAAGGAACAAAAAAAGCATAAGAGCATTGCCAATATAAAAATCAATCTTAACAACGGACAGGATATTCGCAGATGCAGAATTCAATTTATTAATTTTTTTTGCGTAGGTTGGTACTAGATAGAGAAACCTATAAGTAGTGTCTAGACACTCTTCCTGCTTCCTCAATATTATTTTTTTATTTACCTAGCTTGTAAAAATTAGATTAATTTGTTTATAAAACATGTTCTAACTTACAACAATTTTCAAATCAAATCCCTCAACCAAATTATGCTTCGATATTGTTTTACCTAGTATTTACTGTTATTTTAAAATACAATTAAATGTTGGAACTGATCGTTTCATTTGTTTTTATTTACTTACCCACCGGAACCCCCCTCGGGACTCGAACCCGCGCCTCTTGGAAACCGACCAGGAGGCGCGCGTTCGAATAAGTATTTTTCTTTCCTAAGTGTGGATTACCACTTTAAAAATGTTAAAATTATTTTTATTTAATGCAAATATCAACTAACAAAGTAATCTAAGCTGTGATAAGAATATCTGAAAAATCAAGATAATTAATGCTATCTTCTGTTTGTTTGTTACCTTTTAAATAAGTGATTTCTTAATAATGGTTAAGCGTTATATATTAAATTTTAAGTGATGTCAATACTTTGAATGTTTTTTTTTAATTTAATTTCCTTTAATAAAGTGAATTAATTCTTATTTCACCATCTAATATTTTATATCGATCATTAATATTCAGAGGCCTGTCGTGGCGCAGGGGCGCAAGCGAGCGACTGTAAACGTGACGACAGGACATGGGTTCGGAATCACTCAACGAAATGAAATATTTAATATTTTCCATTTCCTCGCTTTGGTGACGAGGCAAAAGCGCGGTCGTGACCCGGGCTTGGAGTCCCGCAGGAGACCCCCTTACCGTCAACGACGTCCTCTCAATCAGCTACGTAGAGCTTGCACTCTCTCAGCGATAGAGTACTCTCGTCTCTACCCAAACAGTGACGCTGTAAAGGCCATTAGAGTTAACAGCATTAGCATAACCTCAAGTCAGAAAAAACCGTCAGTTAAAAACCTATTATAGCCTCGATAAATGGACTATCCAACACGTAAAGAATTTCCAAATTAAAGTTGCTGTTGTTTCTGCGTTTAGCGATCACAACCAAACAAACTCTTTTTCTATATACTTATTTAGTATAGAAAAGTAATTTAGAATTAAATCTGGGCGTGTACTATAACAAAGACAATTAATTGATGGCAATAAGAATAATCAATCAGTAATTTGCTTTGGCTGCGCGGGCGCATATCGATCAGGCGGACAGAAGCTATTACTTACGAACTGCACTGGGTATAGCCGCGATGTAATTATACAATACTAATTGGATAACGCTGTAGAAAATTGTAATATAAAGAAATCTTTAATTAATTAAATATGTTGAATTTTTTTTATTTTAGACGTGATGGTTGTGAGTTTGGCTCTGCTTTATGGGATCACTATACATTTTTAACATATTTAAAGTGTTATTCCATACTTAGGAAAGAAAAATACTTTATAGAAAACGTATAAAAAGTTGAACATAGCGGGATTTCTAAAAAGTACCACTGTAGTTATATTGTTTTTATATCTAATACGCGGCGTTGAGTTCCATTTTAATGGCAGCAATATCTTGAAATCAGGCTATGACAAACATGGCTACTGTGACATTGTTCTTATTGTTCATTTTATTATATTTTTATGTAGAAGAGTAGACAGAGAAAACCTAGTGTTAAGAAATGCTGTTCCTTACTTGCCGCCCGATTCTGAGACATTGTGTGTTGAGCGACGGAATTCAACACAGCATTTTATCTAATCAGTATAGACCAATGAAAATTATTCTTGTCATAGTGTCTTGATATAGAAACCACGACATCACACGAGTCACACGTTAGACCACTGCGCCACGACGACCTCATAAAAATTGAAACAATAAAACTTATATTTATTAACTATTACTTTATGCCAATTAATATATATTATAAAATTACAAAAACTTCAACCTCACCTGCGCTTTAACGGCGTTAAAGGAAATTAAAGCGTAGAACAAAATTACATTGTCAATATCCTACAAAATATGAATCCACTACCTCGTTATATGTAACGTATTACTAACAATTTTATTACGGGCTATATCATATATATTACAGATTGAGTCGCTGGTGTTAATTAACATATATCAATTTATATGAAGGTAGCGCAATGACTCTATCGTATAATAGATACAGGTACATCATTATATATACATTTTTTAGCTCTACGATATATCCCGCTCATAGCGGGTAGATAGAGGGAACCTAGTGTTGACATTACATACCCATTAAGGAGAGTTCCGTTCCCCACTTTGCGCCGAATTCTAGAGGCATTACGTGTTGAGTTGCGGAACTTAACGCCACGATTTTGACTCGTTATCAGAGCGAGTACCTAAATGAAAATTGTTAATATTTCATTTCCTTGAGTAGGAATCGAACCCACAACCGGTCGTGTTTATAGTCGTCTTGTGCCCCTGTGCCACGATCGGCCTCAATTTTCATCATCCTTCTTTGTAATGGATGTGGGTTTGATTAAACACACAAATTCCAGCACTGTGAAGCAAACTATAAAAAAAATTATTAAACTCAAGTTACACCCATCAAGGGATTCGAACCTAGATCCATTAAAACGAATACCGTAAGTACGATGAAACTTTAATATTTAGAAATTATACTTAATGTAAAACTTACATTAATTTAACAATTCAAACTCAATTTTCTAATAATCCGTAAACAAGGAAGCATATTACTGACTATAAATAACTAATGAGTAAGCAAACAGTTTTTGCGTGGCTTAGAAATTGATTAATCTGTCTATTATTCAGAATTGACTAGTATATTTCGCAATAGACCTGCCGGCTCAGTGGTCACGCGATCAACTTGTTACAGGTTCGATAATTAATATGCTAATACTTTGGCGTTGAACTCGTAAGTGAGACGAACGCTTCCGCGGCATAGATTATGTTTTATTTAGACTTGACTTAAGTGGTTATTTACAATCATGATATTAGCATAATATTATTGTTGCGGCTTTACCTTTTGTCATTCACCTATTAGTGCCTAAATTTAAACAAAAATCGGAAAATGAAGTGTCCTAACACTAGTTTATTAATGTTGAGGACACTTATCTTTTTCAAACAGAACCTAGTGTCATGTTTCTCTGGATTTTTTATTTTTTTTCTCTTACGTAGAAGCTTACAAAGTCAAGTTAAAGACAGTCGTAAAGCAGTCTCACTATTTGTCTAACAATACCAAGAAAATGTCATTAAATGAGCTAATCTAAACGGAGAACGTTGTATCTTTCTTTCTATCCAGTAAAAAAAAACTAAATAAAAAAAAAACTTTAAAAAATGTTTACTGCATCTGCATACACCATCTACCAACCGCTTATTTGCGTGCGCAGGCGCACAAAAACGTCATAATTTACGAGGCACTTTGACGTTTGACTGACAGCGCGGTGTAGTGAGCCGTGTACTATAAATCGTGTATCGTGGTACGAGAAGTTCTTTTTTTATTTAGCATTTCGCTTCTAAACATAGCATTTCAATTATTCAGCCTTAGAGGGGAATATAATTATATTGTATGATAATACATAAATAGTTGTATTTTATTGGTGTAATTATGTAAATTATATCAATGAATGTATTATATGGTGATTTTTAGAAAGGTTATTTTAACGAATTTTAAAAATATGAAATTTTACTTCGATGATGAAATCGATCACAACGAGTTTTTTTATTTTGATTTTTGGCTTCACGCTGTATACCGTATATAACGAGGTCGGCAGAGGGTACGTAATGTTAAAACACTCCGTTCCCTATGCACCGTTTAATTTTCGAGACATTAGGTGTTAAATGGCGAAAGTCAAAGCCATCTTGTGTATTATTTGAGATTACCTCGACCACTTTGCAGGACATATATTAAAAAATAGAGAGATAAATTCAAACAAGAATGTTTGATCCTGTCTAGTTAAATTTGGTTACAGTATTACTATAGAGATTATATTATTTCGTTTCTTCAGTCCAGTTTCCATCGGAAAAGACAAATACGCGGGTAATGCTTATGGGGAACGGACTCCTTTTAAGTAAAATAGTTTTTTTATTTCTACCAACAAAAGAGTTGTTGGAAAAACGAGAGCATTTGAAAAACTATAGAAAGATTTCGCCATTACACGCTCGTTCGTACTTCTGCCGCTTACAAATCAACTATAAACATTATAATACTTCAATGTTTATATACAAATAAAATATGTATATTATAAACTTATTGCACCCTTTCGACCGTAACAATAACAGACATTCACAGTCAAACGTCTATTATTAGATACTCATAGAAATATACCGCTAAGACTCAACGTGTATAAACATAAAGTTTTTGCAAAATACAAAAAAGGTAAAATGAAGATATTGCAGCTCAATAGAAGTGAATGGTTGTATACGACGGTAGTTGTGAGTTCGATATCCTCTTGAAATAGTTATTATATCAGCTGTACGCTCTTACCGTATGACTGTAACATTGTAGTGATGCAGCGGCACAGCGTCTCATAGTATACGAGACAGTGGGGTTTCGATCCTCGCATGAGAGATTGATTCTTTTTATATCCTCGGTGTGGTATCAAGACATGACGCGCTGTTGAGTTCCACAAATCTTAAAATTGGGGCGGAAAGTGGAGAACAGAGAGATCTTACGCTAGGTACCTCTACCTATTCTGCTCTTTACGGGTTTGCAAGGTGAAACAAAAAAAACGTATAATCAGTTTTAATTACACGTTAAAAGCGAATAATAGTTATATCGAAAGAATTATAAACCAAATATGTTCATTCTTAATGCCAATTCTAGCCAAGTCTAACAAACTATTTTCTGATGATAATTACATATATTTCTTATTAAAATGTCTTTGTTGAAGTGTTAGTGTGGTGTCTGCCGTCACACCGTTACTATTTTTCTTTCTATTTTTCAACGTTCACAGCTAAGCAAGGGCATGTAAATGAACATTATATATGCGGTGTAATTAGAGACAACCCCTAGTAATTATTAGTTCTCTCGTGTCCTTTTATGGCTTCGATAGGAGGTAGATTAAGTGATATTTTGTATTACTTAGTTTTATACCCTGACTTTGTTGTGTTTTGTTGAAGATATAATTATTTATTTTTTTGTTTATGACATGGAAACTTCAATTTTTTCAGCCAGTAGATGATAAAGGTTGTGTTTTTTCACACTATCTTTTCTTATAATTTAGATTCCCAAATCCACTTCTCACTATAGAGAACTATCTATATATAACTAGGAATAAATAAATCAAATAAATCAGCTTCACGCTGTATCCCGCACATAGCAGGGTAGGCAGAGGGAACATAATGTTAAGACACTCCGTTCCCCACTTTCTGCCGAATTCTGGAGGCATTGCGTGTTGAGTGGCAGAACTCAACGCCGCGCTTAACCTCGACACCAGAGCGAAGAAATGGAAATATAAATTTAAGTA
>DWQW01010593.1:0-12024 GCA_018249695.1 Heliconius erato demophoon
ATACTGTAATAATTTTTCCTTTGGAACTGATATTTTTATTTTTTGGGGTGGGTAAATGGGTATTGAATGTGCTCCTGCTATATATTATTATTAAGACAGGATTTTCTGGAGGCATTGCGTTTAGTTCTGTCAGTCAACACGCCATGCCTCCAGAGTTTGGCGGAAAGTGGGGAACAGGAGTATCTTCTTAACAGTAGGTTCCCAAGTTCCCTCTGCCTACTCTGCTATATGGGCACAGATTAGTAAGATACATAATACCAACTAAAGACAATGATTATTTTTTGAATTTTTTTTTTATTTTCCTGAGATCAAACTGGTATCTGCCATAAAATTTACAATATTAAGAAAACGAATAATATGAAGAAGAAGTATAAATATATTTCCTCGACGTATAAACGATGGTGAATTTGTAGAGCATGCTGGTCTAACCCACTGCAATTTACGACGTAGACCGTTCTTACCGTAACATTAATCCAGGTCACAGGCACATTTGTCTCTACATTAACTCGAAAGATAAATTTTTACTTAACATATTTGTATATTTATGGTTTTGAATATGTTTAAGTTAGTTAGTAATTAAATTTAAGTTGTCAATGTTTTATAGGTCAATATAAATTATATTTTGACATGAATAGAATTTTAAAAAACACAGTTGATACAAAGTAGCTTTGAAAAATAGAAAAAAAAAACACTTTACACGAACGTATCTGTACAAATCTAATGTTCAGGCAGAAAATATCTCTAGATACGCCCACGTACATTCTGGTAAGCCGAGAGATACGAGAGAGAAAGAGAGAAAGAGAGAGAGAGAGAGAGAGAGAGAGAGAGAGAGAGAGAGAGAAAGAGAGAGAGAGAGAAATACCTAAGATACTCAGTTTTCCGCATTCAACACTAATTTGAAACAGCACCTGTTAAGGAGTGGAACTCAATGCCGCGCCTTATCTTACCACAGCGAAAAAATAAGTTATTCCCCCAAGTGGGGGTGAATTCACAGCAATGGTATTATAGTCAGATGCTTTACCACTGCGCCATAAAGATATTTATTTTTCATATATATTTAAGTTTAGTTAATTACCCACTCTATCAGTTGATAAGTATGTTGCTATTTAATGGAGTGACTAATTCTGCCATTCGCTTGGAAGTAATTTTAATCTAACCTGAGAGGATTTAAACGGCTTATTGGAATTTTAAATGGGTCTTCTAAATATTTGTTGGTTTGATTCCAACTCTGAACAACTGAAACAATATATTGTTAATATTTTTGAGGCCGGTCGTGGCGCAGGGGCACAAGGTGTGACTGTTAAACCAACTGGCTGTGGGTTCGGTCCTCACTCGAGGAGATGAAATATTTACTTAAATTTATATTTCCATTTCTTCGCTCTGGTGTCGAGGCAAAGTGCGGCGTTCAGTTCTGCCACTCAACACACTATGCCTCCAGAATCCGGCAGAAAGTGGGGAACGGAGTGTCTTATCATTAGGTTCCCTCTGCCTACCCTGCTGTGTGCGGGAAACAGTGTGAAGCTGATTTTTTTTCTTTTCTTTTCTTCGCTCTGGTAAGAATGCAGAGCACGGCGTTGAGCTTCCCATCTCAAAACGTAATGTCTCGAGGATTCGGAAAGTGAAGCACGTAAGTTTTTTAATAGGAACGGAGTGTTTTAGCACTAGGTGCCCAGGTTTCTTTTGCCTACCCTGTTATATTTGTGGAATACAGCTTGAAGATAAAAAAATATTTTTATATGTTAAATATTCAAGGGCTTACTGGACAGGGACGGGGTCTGACTTTAAGTGCTATACTTAGGGTGCCATCTCTATCTTGGCCTAAACTAATTTTCATTTATCTGCCCTTGCTAGCACGACGATAAAGCGCGACGTTGAGTTCCGCCATTGAGCACCCGTAGGGCAATTAATTTTTATTATATTACTAATACATATTGGTTAAAAAAAATTCTAAAGGTTTTTTAAAACAAGAAAGGAAGCCATAAATCAAAATTTACACATTACTAGACCGTCCATAAAAGAATTCGTATGAATTATACCATAACTAATGCAAATTGATAGCCGCTATCGTTGCTCCGTGCCCGAATAAAATTAGCATAAGCGTATGACTTTAATACCGTATCTTATAGGGCTATTTTGATACTTAAAATGATTAATTGCAATTTTTTTTGGTAAAATATGATTGTAATTTGAATTAATTTACTTTCACGCTGTATTCAGAGTATATCAACCCTACTAGAGGGAACCTAGTCTTAAATTCAAATTCACAATATTCGTTATTCAAATAGACCAGGACAGACATTAAAGCCAGTCGTGGCGCAGCGGCACGAGGTGTGACTGTAAAACCGACTGGTTGTGGATTCGATCCCCACTCGAGGAGATGAAATATTTGCTTAAATTTATATTTCCATTACTTCGCTCTGGTGTAGAAGACAAACGCAGCGTTGAGTTCTGCCACTCAACACGCAATGCCTCCAGAATTCGGCAGAAAGTCAGGAACGGAGTGTCTTAATGCTTCCCTCTGCCTACCCTGTTGTGTGCGGGATACAGCGTGAAGCTGATTTTTTTTTAAATAGACTATTGTAAGTAATTTGGAATCGTCGAATATATAAAAAAGCTACCACCGATTCGGAAGGCAAACTTAGAATCCATTGCGGAATTTTAATATATACACGTATATTCAGACTCATAAAAGATTTATTAACTTTTTCGAGGCGAAAACGTGGCGTAACAAGCTTATCTTTTATTTCTCATTCCTATCGTATGTCACTATTTTTACTATGACATTATACATATATGCTGTCGGACAAACAGAATATTATAGTTATTATACGATTGAGGCCAGTCGTGGCGCAGCGGCACAAAGTGTGACTGTAAAATCAACTTGTTTTTGGGTTCGATCCCCACTCGAAGAGATAAAATATTTGCTTAAATTTATACTTCCATTTCTTCGCTCAGGTGTCGAGGCAAAGCTCGGCGTTGAGTTCTGCCACTCAACATGCAATGCCTCCAGAATTCGTTAGATAGTGGGGAACGGAGTGTCTTAACACTAGGTTCCCTCTGCCTACCCTGCTGTGTGCGGGATACAGCGTGAAGCTGATAAAAAAATATTATTGAAGCAACTGTAATACCTGTATCTTTAAGAACATCTCATAGAGAATCTCGAGCGCTTAGGTTAAAAATAGATTATACCGCCCTTTTTTGGAGAAGGAGTATTGAATTTATATCATTCCATAAGATAAAATACTATAGTGGACTAGTCGACCAATTTTAACGTTCGTCATTTGTCTTACTTTTTTAATTGTGTGTTCCAGATGGGTGTTTGTCTATATTCAAATTCAAATTAAATTTAAATTAATTTATTTTGTTAAGATTTATCATTTAAATTTTACATAACTTTACATTATTATCATTCGCGACAGACCTTATTAATTCGCGCCACTAAAGAACTTTCAATTTTTAGCAATATGGTAGAAAATTATATATCTATCGAATAACGAATATTTTAAAACATATTTTCAAATAAATCTGAGCTTACACACACCAACCTATATGCTACTAGTAGAGCAGTCATTTCCTGTACTTTAATCTATTAGTAAATTTCAATGTTCGAGCTCTAAATCTCTTCATCTTTCATTTTATGCAATAATCGATTTATAAATTACTGCATAGTATACACAAATTCGTGACCACATTACGTTGTTTATCGTGGCCTTATAGTATGTATAAAAACGATAAAAAAATATGTACATTTATACACACAAAAGTGTACATTTTCCCAAAAATTAAAAAAAAATATACTACGGATAACCATACGTCACTTCGACGTACGAAATATGTTTTCATTAAAGATACTGACGAAAGTGGTGCACTTATCGAAGTTATGTACATATATAGATATGATCGGTCAACTAAGTTGGCAGGTACGGCCCTTTTGGTGACGCAAAAACCATTGAATTATATAGAATTTTCAAAATTGATTACGTCGATTCGACGTAGGTTATCTATCTAGGGTTAAATAAATATTTCACGTCCTCGAGTGGGAATCGAACCTACAACTAGTCGATTTTACACAGTGAAAATCACAGTTTGTGACCGGCTTCCTATCAGTAGTTATTTGCAATATGACGTACCTAAATAGCTGTTTCGTCAATTTTATCTTAAGTTAATAGGGTAACCAATTTGAAAGACCTCTCTCTTAAGCTCAAATAATTAGAGTAGCTATATATATGTGGTATCTTTTTATGCTGGTTAAACCAAGGTTACAAGATAATAAGTCATTAATATAACCAACCAGTCTTATGATATAACGAAGTTTAGTGCTCGATAGCGAGTCGGTTAGGCTACAATGAACCAAGTGAGAATTAAACTTAATTTTAATAGTTAACTTAAGATTTTTAACTATAGTTAGGTAATAATGAGTGAAGTGAATTTGCAGGCATTGGCTGGGACAGGTGGGTTTTTTAATATGAATTATATGACATATTATATTTTTTTTAGCTATAGTTTTATTTTTAGTGTAAGTTTTGCTAACGCCAAAAAATATATTTGTTTATCTAAATAAATAACGATAGCAATATGCTTTACCTGAAATATTCAGGTATTGTATAGATTTTTGCATAAAAAATATATTTAGAAGGTGAATTTATAGACAATGAATATATGTAATGAGAATGTACTATGTCTAATACCTACATATATTGGTAAGAAATTCTGTACAAATATATCAATTTGTACATATAAAATTTTTAATTAAACAAATTTATATATAAGACGAACTGCTGCCCGCTACTTCTTTTTCTTCGATTGTTAAACTTAATATTTCCTGTTTTCCGTTTCCTGTAGAAATTTTGGGAATTTTCCCCTTGCTGCTAGTCTCAAAATATTATACGTAAATGCGTATAGTGAATAGCCTTTTCGGAACACTAGTTCTTTAGATTAGCGCGTTCAAGCAAACAAACACTTAAGCTTTATATTATTAGTCTATAAAACTGGCATCAATAAAAAAAATATCAGCTTATAAAACTCGAAAAAAAGTGATTTTAATTTCTTTAATTAAGAAGTTTCCCCATCGCGAGTGCTCTCTACACGAATACATTTAAATATTAATCACTGTTAGCTTTGATTTATTATTAAATTTTCAATCAGTATAAGTGAATGAATAATTTTCATTTCCTCACTATGGTAATAAGACAAAACGCGGCGTTGAAAGTTTCTACTTAACACGCAATGTCTTGAAAATTGTGCGAAAATTGGGGAGTCTCAGACATTAGGTTCCCTCTAACTATCCTATTATATGCGGAATACAGTGTGAAGCTAAAAAAAAACAATATAACAAAGCTGCTTTTCTATTTTTATTTATACTGTAATGGATTTCCGATGTATATTCTTTAGAATCTCTGCTAAATATTTAATTCCTTTAAATATAAAACCTATGAACTATTATTGTAAGTATTCGTATTAAGACCTACATACAAATAAAGATAGCACTGCTGATTTGACAATTAACACTACAGTTTTGAATTTGATTTCTGGGGAATGATTTATTTTTAATCGAGGCCAGTAGTGGCGCAGGGGCCACGCGAGGATTTTTTTTAAATGTATATTTCCATTTCTTCGCTCTGTTGTCGAGGCATAGCGCGGCGTTTAGTTTCGCACACACAACAACACAGTGCACTGAAAATCTGAGGGAAAATGGGGAGCGGAGTGCATTAAATTTACTTTTATTTAATAAGAAAACCATTCAACAATGAAATTGTAAACTTCCTTCAGACACTTATTGATTCAACAGACTGACCTACTTTAACTTGTTTATGTCACTTCAGTCGGATTAGTATTTAGAGGTTTACTAGATCGAGTTAAGGGCCAGTTGAAACTTGGGTTGGTTGGTTAAACTTAAACTCAAGTACCTACTATTGAAAGCGTATGTTGCTACTTTTTAATAGTTAAATAGATAATTAATCTTATTCACGCTGTATCCTGAACACAGCAGGGCAGGCAGAAGGAACCTAATATTAAGATACTCCGTTCCTCACTTTTCGTCGATTTTTTGGAGGTATTGCCTGTTGAGTGGCGCAACGGTGGGCTTTTGCTTTAATAGCAAATTATTAATAAAAAATAATTCATTCCCTCGAGTTGAGATCGTAGCTACAGCCTTCACGTTACTCTAACACCCTCGTGCCCTTGCGCCACGACGGCTTCGAATAGATATTTGCTTAAATATATTTACTTTATGTTAAATATAAGTTTTGCTTAGTTAGTTAGGCTGAAATAACCTAGTGCTGAAACATTCCGTTGTCACTCTCCAATTTTCCAATGGTGGAACTTAATGCTACAATTTGCGTTCTTATCAAAGCAAAGAAATTAAAATAATTTATTTCTCCTCATAATAATCTAACAACTATCGCGCTTACAGTCAAACGGTATGCCACTGAGCTACGACGTATAATATTGTATGTATTAAATCAATACTCCACGCCACTCAACAGTTAAGCCCTACAGAGTTTGGCAATAAGTGGGAAACGGAAGTGTCTTAACACTAGGTTCCTAGGTTCCCTTGCATTTGCGGGATACAACATGAAGCTGAAAAACAAAACAATTACATTAATATAATCCAAGCGGAGTCGCAAGACTAATGAAATATAAAATATAATTTATTTCGATTGGCTATTAACTTATGTAAACAGCGCTTCGATTAAAACAGTACACATTTTCATGTTTGATTTAAGTTGTGTGAGATTTAACAGCTACGTTATGTTTCAGAAATAATATATATATTACTATTATTTGTTGAATTTCCACGTGTTAATAATATACAAAACCATTAAATATTGAAATTACACTAAAATACTGAAATACGAGATTGAAATTGCATAGATATTTTGTAGCATCATTTGATATTTAAGGGTAGTTGAAGAATGGTTTCGTGACTGTAAACGTGACAGTTTGTGGGTTCGATTCTCACTCAAAGAAAAATATATGTATGATTTTTGTTTGTTTGCTCTGGTGTCGCGGAAAAGCGCGGCGTTGAGCGCATTGAGTCTCCAGAATTAGGATTTCTCCAGAAAGTGGGGAGCGGTGTGGTTTAGCACTAGGCTCCCTCTGACTACTCTGTTGTGTGCGGAATACGGCGTGAAGCTAACAAAAACCTAGTGGTAGTTTGTATATTTGATGAGTATAAATTAAAGCTACACTTGGCTCACAAGTCCCCAGGCAAGCTCTTCTTCTGAGCTCAACACCGCAGGGTGTTGAGCTCAGCTACACGATAGACTCGCGCATGATGAGTCCATAAAAAAAAGTTAAATACTTAATATAAATTATCTTTATCTCAAAATTACTTCAAGTAAGAAAAAAAACAAGCTTCATATTTATGTTCGCATAGGAGGGTTGGCAAGTCCTTTCTCCGCTCTCCACAAAAATTCATTCTCATTTACAGTCAGAGTCTGGGCTGCGCCAAAACCGCCGAAAAATATAAAAACAAATAATCAGACAGCAGGGTAGGCAGAGGGAACCTAGTGTTAAGACACTCCGTTCGTCACTTTCTGCCGAATTTTGGAGGCATTGCGTGTTGAGTAGCAGAACTCCGGACACCAGAGCGAATAAATGGAAATATAAATTTAAATAAATATTTCATGTTCTCGAGTGGGGATCGAACTCGCAAACAGTCGTTTTTACAGTCACACTTTGTGCCCCTGCGGCACGACCGGCCAAAAAATATGTAAAGATAACATATACATATTCCAGCAGACTTGTTTAATTTAGATCCAAAATATTCAAAAGCCAAATGAGTTTCTCTTTTCAACATTCCATTGTTTGTTTCAATCTATTATATCGCAGAAATCGATTTCAACTTTTTAATTACTACGTCTGAGCGTTACTATGAGATTTTTGTATAACAGCTTATTGAAGGATCTTTCCACATTATGAGAAATGGTACTTGATGACTACTGTGATTGGTGAATGAATGATGAATTTTGGGTTTGGATGGTAAAAGCTATAGCAGTGAAAGGCCGTCGTAGTATTGGGGCACAATTATGACTTGCTCAGGTAACGAGACAAAGCACGGCGTTGATTTCTGCCTCTCAACACGCCTCAATGCCTTTGGATTCCGGCGTAAAATGGTGTGCGAAAGTGTCTTAATGAGAATGGAGTATCCATGTTTCAGAAAGTCACCGATTACATATAATGTCTCTAATTTAGGTGAAAAGCTGAAGACGGAGAATCTTAACATAAGGTTACTCTTGTTTAGTTTGTTTAGTCGTAGCTTTTTTATACGGAAAAAGAGAAAACAAACGAGCGTACGGGTCCAAACACTGTTGAATGTTTTATAAGCTCAGTAATTTAGTGCATTCTTCGAGTCATCCATCGTATAATTAAAGTTTAAAGTTTACTTTAACTTTTGTTATTTTGTATTTAATCATAGGTTTCCAAAGTAAAAATTTGCCTTTGAAATAAATTCAACATATTTATAATTTGTTTATTTTAAAATTGTTTTGGAAGATTTTAAAATAGTTCAACTAGCGGCTTCGTGTACGTGGACTATACATTTGTTATAATTGTTAAAGTAATATATTGTATTTGAGGCCAGCCGTGGCGCAGCGGCACGAGGCGTGACTGTAAAACCGAGTGGTTGTGGGTTCGACCCCCACTCGAGGTGATTAAATATTTACTTAATATTTCCATTTTTTCGCTCTGGTGTCGAGGTTAAGCGCGGCGTTGAGCTCTAGAATTACAGAGTGAAGCTGATTTAATTTTTTTATAATATATTTATTATATATATTTTTTTTATTTTCAATAATATTTGATATTATTATTTTTTATTTATAAAACAAATGAAATATAATAAATACTAAATGGTAAGGGAATTTCACTAAAATACAATAGTGAAAATTGCATTTGAACCGATTAAGTCGTTTCTGTAGAACATACGGACACAAACTAAAAAAAAAAATAATCCTATGGGTTCTATTTGACTTATAAATACACGAATACATTCTTGTCATCAATTGCTATCCATTGCGAACCTTATGGAGTTTGTGACAGAGAGGTTTTCTCTTGTCTTCAGATTCTCAACAACGACAAACCTTTCCAAACTTTCGCCACTTACTTACACTATATCCCTAGCGAGATAGTCAGAGCGAAAGGAGCGCCAAAATTATGATCTCTACGTATCTCTTTCTTTTTATCCTCATCGTGACGTCCTTGCTAGTACCTGCCTATCAGTTCTGTGTATCTCTTCATCTCTACATCGGAGTAGCTAAGCTGATGAGATATTCTACAAATTCATCTTTCGTTCACTCTTCTTCTGTAATACCCACGCTTTTTTTCGCTTTTTTTCGCTGCCGTATAACAGCGTCAGTACCAACACTGTATTGTGTATGACCAATGAAGTTACGGCTCCGTTAACCTTGTTACCGCCAGCAATACGCCTTTCCATAACAATTTCATTCAAATACCAGACCCTGTGTCTTATTCGCATTCAGGCTTAGACCATTATTTTAAACCTTTTTTTTAAAGTAGTGACTAATGCCTGCTACTCGTATTCCTATGATGCAAAGAGGACTGCGTCATCTACGTAGATCAGGCAATAGACGTTCAAGTCACCTACTTTTACTCCCATCCCATGCCCTTGTTTCACTCCTTGGAGGCAGCTATCCATATACTAATTAAACAACCAAGTTGACATGGCGCATTCTTGTTCAACACCCGATTAGATGTCAAACCAAGCCGACATGCCACCTCCTACTCACACGTATTCTGAGTAATATCTGTAAATAGGCTTTACAGAATACAATAAGGGTCCGCTCATATTGTACCGGGGTAGAATCTCCAATAATTTCGTTTTCACAACTCTGTGAAATGTTTTTTCCAAGTCCATAAAAGCACAGAAAACTTTTTGGTTAACGGACAAAAATTTTTCCGTGATCATGCGGAGGGAAAAAAATCTGATCCATACACTCTCTTACGGGTCTAAAGCCTCCTTGAGCCTCCCACAAAAGCCTTTCAGACCTCTCTTTCATTCTTCTTGCTAATATTTAGCATAAACTTTACTACTTAAGCTAATCAAACTGATAGCCCTATGGCTTGCGCAGTCTATCTGTGAACCTTTGCCTTTATACAAAGGCATTATATTTATACATATGATTGTACCTCGCCAATCATCTGGGACCTCTATTTCCAGCATAAATTGCACAAAAACCAATGGAACAAGTCCAAGATCCGTGGCCCACCATATTTGATCATCTCGGCAGTAACTTCATCGGCTTCCGCTACCTTACCACATTCCCAAGCACTACCTCGTACCCGCTTTGCGCATTTCCGATTCATTCGTTCAAATCACCACATATTAGTATTTTTTTATTTCCTCTACCACTACCTGGTATGACTCTGAGACTCTCCCAAAATACTTCGAGGTCGCTTATTGGAGTTAAGTATATTGGCGCATACACCGCTAAGAAGAAAACTCTTTTTCAAGCTAGGGATAACCCAGCTTGAAGGGGGACCAAAGCAATCTCGAGTTGATCGCATTTTATTCTACCGCCTACCTTGACAGCCTCGCTCGCTCTCTGGTACGCCGGCCCAGAAAGCGACCTGACTAGTACGGTATCCGGTAAATTGGTCGTGTCATTGGCCTTCGCTTGGTCTCAGTCACACAAACAATATCCAAATCTCAGAAATCCATCACATTTAATAATTAATTAATCTTCTCTTCCATCCCTCCTCCTATATTCCACGTAGCTATTTGAAGCTCCGTCCTCCACCTCCCGCCATTCTGGATATGGCGTGTTGGCCGATCAAAGCAAGCCTTCTCTTGGTCTCCTAACCTTCGCCACCTTTTTTCATTATATGGCCAAAATAACAAATAAAATGTTGCTTAATTATTGAAACGCTTCTTTATTTTGAGCCACACAATATGGACTCATTTTGCGATATGTACGTAGTTACATAGATATGTAGATACTTAATAGATGTTAATTGTACATATATCTATACAAAGTTTTGCGTCTCTTTAGAATCGCAAAAACAATATTGATTTATTATATAACAACCCGAGTATAATAGTAATAAATTAACAAATATTTGTAAAGACATTACTGTATTTGGCTACTGTAATATTTCTTATCTTATCTATTAATTATAAGTTATTTACATTTTACGTTTATGCAGTAGTTTGCCATAAGAAAAAGCAGCTGAAAACCGCGTGGACGTCTTTTAAAATCATATTGAAATAACTGAATGAATTTCACTTGTTTTTTTTGTTATGAAATTTAGGAATTCTAAAATTATTTAAAGAATGCAGTAGCAGGAATCTAGTTTCACTTCGCTCGATTCTCTATTTATCGCACAAAAAAATATAATTATTTTATTGCTTCAGTTCTCGTTTATAGCGATTTTTGTGGCATTGCGTGTTGTGCTCAACACTGCGCTTTGCCTAGTTACTGGAGCAAAGAAATGAAAATATTAATAAATAATAATTCATACTTTTTAGAAAAGTATTTTAGAAAAGTATGGTAAAAATATGGTTGGTCAGAGCATTTGTGCGGTTTCCAAGAGGAGGTTGCGGGATTTGAACCCCTTCAAATCCCGCAACCTTTAAATTTTTATAGTCGTTTTCTAAAAAGTATATTTCTTTCCTAAGTGCTCAATAACTCTTTTCTAAATGTTGAATAACACTTTAAAATTGTAAAAAAATAATAATTAATTTCTCTGATCACACAACCGTCGCGTTTATAGTCACACCATTGTGCCGCTGCGCCACGATGGCCTTATCTCAATATCATTATTATAAAAAAATATATACATAGAATTTTTTATCATAAAATCTGATAAATACTTTATTTCACTGTACTGTGTACTATTTTATTTAGTAGCAAGTTATATTGGTTAGTCGAGAGTACTTCGCGTTTCACTAAAGTTCCATCGAGGCTGTAAAACCGCAAGGACTCTCAAAGCCTTATGTAAAATGAATAAATTAAATTATTAAACTATTTACAATTTTATTTAATTGAGGCCACTGCGGCACAGGGG
>DWQW01010594.1:0-12022 GCA_018249695.1 Heliconius erato demophoon
GATTTTTACACATTTCCGCTACTCAAAGATAATTACTAAGAATTTTCGTCTAGCAAGAGAGAATGCTATTTATGGAATATTTGTTTTAATATTTGTCAGAGCGCCTGGTCGGTTTCCAGGAGGCGCGAGTTTTCTAAGTAATGCATAGCTGATTTTTTTTAAATATATCCAGGGATATAACTCGTATTATATAAGAATCAATAAAGTTAGCTTCACGCTGTACCCTGCACGCAGCAGGGCAAAAAAATGGAAATATAAATTTAAATAAATATGTAATTTCCTCGAGTGGGGATCGAACCCACAGCCAGTCCCGTTTACAGTTACACTTTGTGCCCCTGAGCCAAGACTGGCCTCCAATAAATACTATAAATACTTTTTATTAAATATTTTTAGTTTTACGCCATATTGCTGCGTATAGAACGGTAGGCCAAGGGGACCTGGGAGCATAGTGTTACAGCACCCCGTAACCATTAAGACACGTCCGTTTCCCAACTTACTGCTGAATTCTGGGGGCATTATTCTTGGTAATAAGAGCTACGAAATAAAATCGAAATCGAACCCACAACCTGTCGCGTTTACATTCAGCCCTACGCCCCTGCGCCACGACGGACCTCCTGAATACAATAAAACTTTCTCGTGCTCAATTGATCGACTGTTCAATATATTTTATTATATTTTTTATATATCTTTATCTATATCTATATCTTTTTTGCATTTTGAGAGAACATGATTTGATGTTTTTTAAACAATTTTTCATATCAATATTGTAGTAGTCAAGTGGTTTACTCTAAGTCGTAGCGCGCGGTCCGCCGTCGTAATTCATGTCAAACTTCAAGATATATTGACATGGTCAGTCATATGATTATGTTTGTTATTTATTTATTACTAGCGCCCGCTCGCGGTTTCGCCCGCTCGTTCTACACTATTAATTATATTTAGTTTTTTTGAGCTTGATGCTGTAACCTCGTGTATAGCAAGGTAGGCAGAGAGAGAAATGATATTTAATGATCGAACGAAAAGAGTTCATGTTTTCGTGTTCTTATAATTTTCGAGATAATTTTTTATGGTATCTCAAAAGGTAAAAACGGAATAAAATCACGGAATAGAATTATAGAATCTCTTTCGAAGAGAAGAAACTAAATAAAATGCAGTAGGTATTTACAAATTTTCATACAAATCTGTTATGCTTTGCAATGTCACAACAAACCGATCAGTACTATCTTTTATCTGATAAATGTATTTTTTTTTTCATATATAATAACTAGGCTTAATTTCCTGTGTCATTTACAATTATATTAAACATTACTCTTTTTGATGGAGCGATAGGCAAAGAGAATCCTCTGCCTAATGTTAAGACAAGCCGTAACTTTCTGTCCAGATTCTAGACATTGCATGTTGAATGGCAAAGCTAAACACCGTACTTTGTCCTTGCACGGTGGGAAAATAATTTATTTCTTCGAGTGAGAATCGAACCTAAAATCAGCTTCACGCAGTATCCCACACACAGCAGGGTAAGCAGAGGGAACCTAGTGTTAAGACACTCAGTTCCCCACTTTCCGCCGAGTTCTGGAGGCATTGCGTGTTGAGTGGCGGAGCTCAACGACGCTAAATTATTTATCTCAACAATAATTAAATTTCGCTGCGCCGTCTAAGATTTAAAATGTATATAAAATTAAATTTTTGTTTCGCCCATTTTCAACATTTTAAAGAGTTTCCACAGTTTACTTTTGAAAAAAAATATGAGATGTTATAATATCATATTAAATAAACAAAAATATTAAATGTTTCTGCCATCATGTGCAGTCAGCCTACTACTAGAGCCACACAACGGCTTTATTGCTAATTTTTCGTAAACAATATTTTTCCTTGCACTAACATCTCCCTTTCTCCATATGAGGCTTCGCGCGTGAATTTAGAAAGAATTGTATACGACACATTCCGAGTAGGTACTCGAAGTAACTCTGACTTCAGGTACACTACAATAAATCCAAAAGGTCTAGTCATGTTATGAGGCCAGTCGTAGCGTGTGATTGTAAAAGCGACACTTGTGAGTTCGATTCTCACATGAGAAAATTAAATATTTAAAATGTACATTTTCTTCACTCTGGTGTCGCAAAGTCAACAAAGCAAAAGTCAACTCAACACGAAATGCCTCCAGAATTCGGCGGAGAATAGAGGGTGGAGTGTCTTAACACAAGGCTCCCTCTGAGTAACCTGCTGTGTGCGGGATACAGCGTGAATCTAATACTTTTATTAATTAATAGTTATTGAACGCCAAATGTTCTCTTTAGATTATATAATTAAACTAGGGTGTATCTTCTTATCTCAAATCAAGATAGCCCAGATATGATCTCGGATAATGTTATTGTTTACGATTTGTGCCTATTGCCAAGGATAAATAATAAGAGGTGAGGCCGTCGCGGCACAGTGGCACTCGGGTTATGAAATATTTTATATTTTCATTTCGTCGCTTAGGTAACAAAGTGCGGCGTTGAGTTCTACCATTGAATACACAATGCGTCGGTGATTCGTAGGAAAGTAGGAAACGGAAGTTTCTTAACGGGAACGTAGTGTCTCAACACTATGTTTCCAGGTTCCCTCTACTTGTCCTGCCATGCGATGGGTGGGATATAATGATAAAAATTTAAATATCATGCTTGATTTTCCAATGGAAAATTGTCATCATGATTAGAAAGAGATAATGTCATTAGATCTAGTTTTTGTGGGATAATAGTGTCTCCTCCAACTGAAATGGAAAAGTACCGTAGAAATAATGATATTGGTTTGCTTTTTAATTTCTGTTTTCTCCCATTTAAGGGCGGAAAGTGGGGAAAGGAATTGTTTAAATAGAAAATTGGTTCCCAGGTTTCCTCCCTCTGCCTCTCCGGCTATGCATCTCTATATCCAGCAGAAAGTGTAGTGTCTATATATCCTGTAAGTGTGAAGTTAAAAAAAGAATGTTACGGTTTTAACATTTTTTAATTGTTATTCTGCACTTACTAAAGAAAAACACATTGGATGTTTTATAAAAGTTGACTTATCTCCTATTTGCGATTTGATTTGTCTTTTTTTCTCTTCCTCAATAACGATTTACGAGAGACCTCGATTAACCTTCGAAAACACAATATAGATGAGACGAAAGAAAATCACATAAAAAACACGGGTACCTCCCGGAGGGCACGCATAAGGAGGTTGATGACAGTGGATGAGACGAACGAAAGAGGCGTTTAGCGCTCCATTCTCTCTGGCGACCTTACTAGAGACAAAATTTGAAGTAAGTAAACTAAAAAAAAGGATGTGAACCCGCTACACATCGCGTGCAGTCTTTTGCTTGCTAAGTTATAGGTACTTATATTAAACTGAATGCGAAAGCTAAAAAAACCTTGATTCGTGAGCTGCCGTGCCTTTAATCTATATGTAGTTCACAGTAATGTCACGATCAAGGCCACCGCAGGACAATACGCTATGGATGAAGTATAAATGCATCAAATCAAGGCGGTTTGAATAGGAACTGGAGGTAGCGTGCAAACGGAACTAATTTTATTAATATTTATTGGTATTTTTAAAAAAATCTTATAAAATCATAACAAAAACAGCAGAGGTAAGCAGAGAAAACTTAATGTTAAGACACTCCTTTCCCCATATCGCCGAATTCTGGAGGCATTGCGTGTTGAGTGGCGGAAACTCAACGCCGCGTTTTGCCTCGACACCACAGCGAAAAAATTAAAATACATATACATAAATTCGAATAATTATTTCAATCCGCACGTGGGGATCGAACCCACAACCACACACTTGTGCCCCTGTCCTACGATTGGCCCCTGGTATTTATTTACTTTTAATTTATGTTTTGTACAACATAGTAGCTTACCATAGATTATAGTTTAAATATTGCTTTGATAAATATTAAATAAGGAAATGCTGTTTCATTTGACCTCTTGTATTTATAGAGACCTTTTCTTATAGTGTAAGTAAATTTAATATAAGTGACGTAAGAGTTTAGCATTTTTTTAAATAGTGGTGGCACGTAATGATGGTACACGCAAGAAAATGTTAATACGACGATTATGGATTCGATTTCCACACGGGAGAATTAATTATTTTCATTTCTTCGCTCTGGTCAAACTCTGGCAACTCTGGCAACTGAGTGTCTTAACACCAGGTTTCCCCTGCATACCCTGCACTGCTATGCGCGAAAGAGCGTTTGCGTGTTTTGCTGTACGATCGTTAGGGAGGTTCTAGATTTTTGTTGGACTCGGCCAACAAAAATATAAAATTTATTAAATATGAAATAGAATATTTATTAACTTTCCAGGATATAAGGAAGTGCTGAAGGCAGACAATTGTTTGAAGTATTGCTTTGATAAATAAGGAAATGCTATTACATTTGACCTCTTGAATTAATAGAGAATTGTATTATATCCTATCAATTATACATCTTTTCTTAGCGTAAGTAATATACGTGACGCAGGCGTTAAGTTTTTTTTTCAGCTTCACGCTGAATCCCGCACACAGCAGGGTAGGCAGAGGGAACCTAGTGTTTAGACACTCCGTTCCCCATTTTTAGTTCTTTTTTAGAATTATATTTTTTTAGATAGTGATGACATGTTGCACTTTCGGAACTGAACGCCGCGATCATTTTAAATTTACACTAAATTCAAGTTGCAATATAATTACTTCCTCGAGTGGAGATCGAATCTAAAAATAATGCCGTAATAATCAAACGTTGACTCACTGCGCAACAATGGTCTCCGGATGACATGTATAACACTTTTGTGCTCATTATAAAGCTGTAGAATTTTGTTGGTTGAACGCTCTTATCTCAGAAACTCTTATTTTCTTATTAAGTTAAATAAGAGGCCTTGAATTAACTTTTTATAATTTATTATTAAACAATGCATTAAGAAAAATATACATAAGAAGCCTTATACATTTACATGGCAATACATAGCAAGAGGATATTTTACTTTCCAGTTTAACGATGCATCTCGCCCACAGCAGGGTAGGCAGAAGGAACCTGAGAACTTAGAGTTAAATTTCTCCATTTCTTATTAAGAGATGTCCGTCTTTCGAACTTTTTTTTACTTTCCGGCAAATTCTTGAGGAATAGCGTGTTGAGCGGCGGAACTCAACCCTGCGCTTAGTATAGATATTCATGATAAGGATATACATCCCTTTTAAAAATATTGACTCTAATTTATTCTATTCTATATCAATTGTATTTCCAAAAAAAGAAATACAATAAAAACAATTATATTTTTAGCAACATACATTTTGCTGTATAACGTAAAGCGGATGCCAGTCAATGACTTCCATTAACCGCTTCCGAAGGTAAAGTGCAGCTTGTAGTTTATCTACTGATTGACAATAAAGGGTATTATTATTTATTTATACATTCTAGAATATATTGAGGCGTAGTGGCGCAGTGGGATATCATTTGACTAATAAGACGCTGGTTTTGGGGTCGTTTCCCACTACCAGGAAATAATTATTTTGGTCTCAAAAATGGAAAAATAAAAATAATTCAATTGGCGTTACGCTCCGCCTCGGTTCCGCCAAGAATGATCATGTTCACAAGTTTTTATTTTATGGGAAAGACGAACGTATGGGTCACTCGATGGCCGCTCATCACGACTCTGTGTAACACCAGAGGAGCTACAGGTGCGTTACCGGCCTTTAAGGTGAAACTTTTTTTGTGTGCGCTTTTTGAAGGTAACTAAATCGTATAAACTTGAAAAAACTGCCGCAGTAGGCCATTTCACAGTTCTTGACGTGTGAGAGGAAATTTCGTCACCTCACAATAGAGGAGTGTCACGTATTCAGATGGTATGGTACTTGAGCTTGAGACGTACTGCCATGTTCGAAAATTTGGCAGCAGGTGAAGGTGTGGCAGCAGATCAAGCAGTTCCCCAGAACAACCCCTATGATAAATACGATAGAGAGCGCAGATCGAGGATATATGTAAAGCCTGTCACAGATCTTTAGGAGTGTTTTAACGTTAGGTTCTCCTTGATACTACAGCTAGTAAAATAATTTTAAAGATTATTAAAATGAATACCTATTAAATAAATCAGCTTCACGCTGTACCCCGCATACAGCAGGGTAGGCAGAGGGAACCTAGTGTTAAGACATTTTCTGCCGGATTCTGGAGGCATTGCGTGTTGAGTGGCAGAACTCAACGCTGCGCTTTGCCTCGACACCAGAGCGAAGAAATGGAAATATAAATTTAAGTAAATATTTCATCTCCTCAAGTGGGGATCGAACCCACAACCAATCGGTTTTACAGTCACACTTTGTGCCCCTGCGCCACTGACCTCAATACACAATACCTATTATTTAAATATTTGTTCGGCAACATTATGTCTTTTTTTTATCGACATTGTTAATTTTTTCGCATTGTCCAAATATATACGGGAACTAATATTTGTTCATATGTTTTACTTTATTTGTGCAGTCTTAAAATATACATTTTTTTGTAAAAAAATAAAATTAAAATACATTTAAGCGATTGGATATGCATACAAAAATGGATATTTTTTGTAAATGACCTATAAAATATTACGAGAATATTTTAAATGCGATGAGTGGGTTCGATTCGATTGTGGTGTGAGTTTTTAAATCAAACCGGCGGCAACGTCTCTAGTCATGCCAATAATACTTTTATATAGGTAGTTGATAAATAATCTAAACATATAAATAAAATACCCTAAAGAACATATAATAAGCAAATAACTAATAAATAGCCATCAGAATCTACTGCCACTGCGTCACGCGTCACGTGCTACAAAAATATTTACAGCATATTATTTTTTAAAATAGGAAGCCGCTGCTGTACTAAATAAAAATACAATATAATTATCTATTAAAACATATTCTTTTATATACTATTAGGTCAATTTAAAATAATTATAACCTAGCCGCCTCGCGCTGCTAGTATAGAATGACTTCCGACGTCCATTTCAACTAAACAAATAAAAATCAGCTTCACGCTGTATCCCGCACACAGCAGGGTAGGCATAGGGAACCTAGTGTTAAGACACTACGTTCCCCACTTTCTGCCGAATTATGGAGGCATTGTGTGTTGAGTGGCAGAACTCAACGCCGCGCTTAGCCTCGACACCAGAGCGAAGAAATGGAAATATAAATTTAAGTAAATATTTCACTTCCTCGAGTGGGGATAGAGCCCACAACCAGTCGAATTTACAGTCACACTTTGTGCCCCTGCGCCACGACTGGCCTCTATACAAATATATATTTAACATTATTGAAGTGTATTTAGAAAATTTTGATTGTTTATTTGTTAATTCTGAAATTCTACCAATCGTTTCACCTGTTGCGGGTATTAGCCTGAACAAACGGAAAGAAAGATAGACATTTGAAATGTTCTAAAAATAGTTTGTTTGTGTTTTAGTATCGTGTAAACGACTATACGTATGCACCTGAAAATACTGTTATTTTGAAATTACAGACGGACAGTTCAATTTTATTTACATATTTACAAAGGTGCAAGAAATTAGCAAAAAGCAAGCGTGGAACAAGAATATTTGTTCATATGCTTTAGTTAATTTATGCAAACAAAAGGAATCCCTAAGGAGATAGAGTCCGGACTCGTTCTCCAGGACCTTCAGTCCCAAGGCTTCCCCGTCCGCGATGTACATCGGATGTACCGCTTCAAAGACAAAAAACCATTTGATAGCGTTTTAGTTATCTTAGACCATTCCCCCGCGGGAAAACAGATTTATAACGTCCGGGCGATATGTTACCTGACAGGGCTCCGCGTGGAGCCTCCTCATAATCGCGGCCTAATCGGGTAGTGCCATCGCTGCCAACTGTACGGACACTCGGCCTCAAAATTGCAACGCACGCCCTAGGTGCGTCAAATGCCTGGGAGACCACGGGACTGCGGATTGTCAAGGTCCCAGACCCCGCCATTCCGCCTAGCTGCGTGCGCCTAGCTGTGCGAGACCCAGGGACACCCCGCTAATTACTGCGGGTGCCCCAGGGCCCCGCGCCGCAGGCATCCTGGGCAGGGCGGCAGGTCAGGTAGGGTTTTGAGACCCTATCCTAATTACACAAGGACACCTGTGGCGCCCTCAGCCCCGCAGGTGTTACCCAGCTCCGGTTCTGACCACGAATGCGAGGATAAGGCCCGCGATCGCGCCAAAGGTGAACCCACGACCGGTCGCCGCCCCCGCATACGTTACAAACCAACCGTCTTCCGTCTCCGTAGTCGTCTCAGAATACATAGGGCTCTTCGACGTTAATGAGCTCTGTGTATTCGCCGACAAAATACGCCAATCGAACGGCAACGCGCAGACCAAAATACAGGCCACAATCGATCACACCAAACTCATCCAAGCCATCGTGGGCTTCAAAGCGTAAAATTTCCAATGGCGGTTTTTAACAGCAATACGCCATTGCCCGCTGACGCGCGTCTCGCGCGTATCAAACCCAGAGCCCTAAGCATCGCGACGTTTAACGCAATCAGTGTCGCCGGCCAACGTGACCTAATTCGCGATTTCATTACCGCGCATCAACTTGACATCCTGTGCGTACAGGAGTCATTCTTAAAACCTAGCATTCGCGATCCGAAAATGCAAATGCAAATTATAGACTCATCCGTAACGACAGATTCGCCACTAAAGGCGGAGGCACTCTAATATATTACAAAAAGACACTCCACTGTGTCCCATTAGACCCACCAGCGGCACTCGAAAACATCGAAGCCTCTATTTGCCAGATCTTTTCACAGGCCATCAGCCAATCATTATAGCTTCTGTTTATCATTCTTCCACTAAACCAATTCTAGGGAATTACATTCGTTTACTCCTCAAAATGGTAGACTCCGTGCTTCTGACCGGAGACCTAAATTGTAAAAACACCATCTGGAATTCCACCAAGACATGTCCCCGAGGACAACTATTAGAACGCCTCGCGGACAGGTACAACTTCTCCATAGTAGGTCTTCCCGGTTTCCCACCGGAAATCGCGGCCATCCGGAAGTACTGGACATAGTGATTCTAAAGAACATCGCCCTCTGGCTGCGGTCTGTAGAATCACTATCAGAACTAGACTCAGACCATCGCCCAGTAGTTTTCAAACTAGGCATAGACTCAGACTTCAGGGCCACCCACCAAAACTATCATCAATTGGAAAAAGTTCGCTAAACTCATCAATGCGGAGGATTCTCCACTCATCGATCTCATTCCTGGTAATAAAGACTCAGTAGATGTTGCTAAGGAAGCCGCGTCCAAATTCACGACGTTTATACAACAAGCAGCAGCTTGAAAGAGGTCCCAGATCTCAGGGATCAGGATCAGACCAGGGAGCTAGTCCGACGTAAAAACTTAGCCACTAGAGCTCACGATGCTTGCCCGAATGCTGCAAACAGTAGGAAGTTAAATAATCTTAGGAGACAAGTCAAATCTCAATTTGAACAGCTCAGAGGCGAGTCTTGGGATAGTCGACTCGAAGGGCTCTCGCCATCGTCCCAGGCGTACTGGGCGCTGTCGAGAACCTTTCGACCCGACACAGTGGCGACTATGCTTCTTCTAACTAAACCCGATAACACGATAGCGGCCGACGACATTGAAAAGGCAGAGTGCCTAGCGGACAGCCTAGAGGCACAATGCTCACCGAGCACCCTACCATATGACCCGGATCACTTGTCGGAAGTGGACTCCGAGGTTATAGAGTGGGCTTCGATGTCCCCGACTGGCGAACCGGCTTGCCCCACGGACGTAGACGAGGTTAAGTCCATTCTCAAGGACCTAAACCCAAAAAAGGCCCCGGGGCTCGACCAAATCCCAAATAAAGTTTAAAAGTCCCTTTCGATTCAATTCATATCTTTGGTAGTCCTAATTTTCAATGCTGTTTTAGCAGGTTGCTCCTTTCCTACCGAATGGAAGGAAGCAATAGTTATAGGCAATCGCAAGCCCAGAAAACCCGCCAAGCTTCCCTCCAGCTACAGACCCATCAGTCTTATATATACTATAATACTTACTAAAAATACTACTAATATATATATATATATATATATATATATATATATATATATATATATATATATATATATATATATATAAGTTATTAATTATAGTATCAGTTAGTACCTTCACCCTAGCTGCACAGTCTATCAAGCGGAGCTGTATGCAATAGAGGAGTCGGTAACAATGAAATGGGTAACAAATAGGAAAATTGGTAACGTCACTATTCCAACAGACTCTCTCTCCGCATTGACATCAATAAACATCAGGGAAACACTAACCCTTTAGTAGCTACAATCCATAAATATATATTTGAAATCAGAAAGATCGATGGTGTCGTTTTCGTATGGACTAAAGCTCATGTTGGCCTATATGGGACCGAAGCCGTAGACATGGCGGCACAGTCCGCGCCATGTCTACGGCTTTGCATATTATATATTTATGCCATTTATCCTACATAACTTAATAAATAACATCAGCTTCACAGCTTTACACAGCAGGGTAGGCAGAGGGAACCTAGTGTTAAGACACTCCGTTCCCCACTTTCTGTCGAATTCTGGAGGCATTGCGTGTTGAGTGGCAGAAGTTCTTTTCGCCTTCTCAGCTCCACGCGAAAAATACGTGTCGCTTTATAATAATGATTTTCACAAAACAAAGAAAGGAAGCATATAATAAAATAAATTTTATATATGCAATAAAAAGTATATAAATATTATTACATTATCTGTGTTAGATTACTGAAGTAATAATTTTTATGCTATAAATAATCGTCAACGTATGTTGTATTTTTTAGCTTCACATTGTATCAAGCATATAGCAGGGTAGGCAGAGGGAACTTGGAAAGCAAGTGTAAAATTACCTCGTTCCCATTATGACACTTTCTGTCCCATTTTCTGCTGAATTATCTAGTGGCGGAAATCAACGCCATGCTTAGCCTCGTTACGGCACGAGTGGAATAAATAAATAAATCAGCTTCGCGTACCCCGCACACTGCAGTGTAGGCAGAGGGAGCGTAGAGTTAAGACACTCCGTTCCCCACTTTGTGACGAATTCATGAGCATTGCGTGTTCAGTGGCAGAACTCAACGCCGCGCTTGTCCTCTACACCAGAGCGAATTAATGGAAATATACATTTTAGTAAATATTTCATCTTCTCGAGTGGGGATCGAACCCACAACCAGTCGGTTTTACATTCACACTTTGTGCCCCTGCGCTACGACTGGCATCATATGTATTTCGTATTTTGAAAGAAAATAAAACAATAATATATCTAATATTCGTTGGCATAACAAAAAATGTGAGAAAATATTTTAAAGTAGTTTCTTTTTAATAATAATCATTATGTATGGATATACTCCAAAGAAAATTGCTTAATTTTAAATGACTTATGACGTTGAATTCTTTTGACGTTTGATTGACAAGTGCATTTTATTTTTTTTCAAATTTAAATAGACTGCATTGTAAATGATTGACGTTGAGATGCCAATTCTTTTAGAAATGAATCATAAAATAACTAAGTTATTACAATTTACAGGCAAGGGGTAAAAAGTATGACATATTATATTATATTGTTGTTATTTAAGAAATAGCCATGTAAACGTGGTTGGTTGAGACACAATAAATATAATAATTTTCAATTCTCCTCTCTGGTTAGATGAAGTGCAGCGTTGAGTTCCGCTACTTTATCCATATACATAGACAGACGGTTTTTCTCGCAGACCGGTTATACCTACCTTGGTAGGTAGGTGTTATTTCTACTTACCCGGCTATGTAATGTATGTTTTTATAATTAACTTTATGGGTTGTGAATGTTGTTATAAAATCACAATGATATAAAAATACGAACAAAGTCGAATTTTAATGATTGGCTGAATATTTTTAACATTTTTAAAGTGTTATTCCACACTTACGGAAGAAAAATACTTAGTAGTCTACTTATTTATAAAACGAATAAAATATTGAATGTAGCGGGACTCGAACCCGCGCTTCCTGGTCCTGGTCGGTTTCTAAATAAGTATTGGCTGAATATTGTCATAT